>CAOGCB010965156.1:0-17034 GCA_948266635.1 Cnidoscolus chayamansa | reverse complement strand
AAAATATGTTAAGACCATGATGTATTTTGGCCTTTCTTCAAGCTCCATTCGCGAGCGCGACTTGCTATTTGATTTTGTTAGCTCGAGCTCTTGTCATCAGACCAGCTGGAACTTGAATTAGATCAAGAGTCTTTATAGCTTTGATGTTCACATCAGTATCGCTTTCAGAGTGGTAGATATTCTCTAATCAGGTCGGTGGTAAATTGAGAATAGGCCTCATTTACGTGGCAGGAAGTTGGATTTCCTAAGAAGTAGATGCAACTATTATGGCTTGTTTGCTAGAAAGTTAAAGTCAAAGGGAAATTGGACTGTCCTTTAACCACACAACTTCCTCGATTTAAAAATGAAAAATGCAGCTTACTTCCCTTTTTATTTCCTTGTAGCAGAAGAGAAAGTTATCTAAATTAAAATTCTAAAAGTTCCCTGAAATAAATTTTGTGACAGTAAGTGCTTCCATGAGATCAGGTGAGTGAACCAAAGAACATAGGTTAGTGCACTTGTTGGAAAAGTGTGACTAAACATTGAAAATGGTCTCCTAGTCAATAAATTCATAGCAGATCACTTGAGCAATAACTTCCTAGGAAATGGAGCGCATGGAAACCAAGCACAGCCTGAGATCTGATTCTGGATTTGGCTATGAATTTAGAAGGCTGCCAAAAATGAAAATAAAGGCAGCAACAGCCATGTCACTTGTAGCATTTTGCTTTAGTCTGGGTGTTATCCATTATCTCCAACCTGAAATTTGTTTTTGAAATTGAAGTTATGGTAATGTCAGTAAATTGAAGTTTTTTTTTTTAATTTTTTTTATTTTTTTTATGCAATATGAAGTTTAGACAAAGAAGAAAAACAATAACTATCATCTATGGTAGTGTTATTCTTTTTCTGAGTATGGCTATCCTACTTATGTGCTGATGATTTCTGTAAAGCGTATGTTTCATGCAATTAATTGCATTAACCATTGTATGTACTATCTACTAGAATTGTTGTCCCAGTGTAGATTAAGATCATGTCTGAGAAATACGCCCTTTATTTGACTCTGTATGTTGGATAGTAAAGATGTTTAATATGTAAAATTCTGATATTATGGGAGATTGTGACAGGCTCTTTTGCATGCTTCTGTTGCTTTTCGCCGCAAGCTTATTGTAGAATGGGTTGCAGCAGGTGATCTAGAAGATGCTACAGCGAAAGAGGTCAGTACTGGTTGCTAATATCTACCTTACAATTGTTATCATTCGGCACTCTTTCCAGGCGCGTGTACCAAAAAGATAAAAAAAATGAAAAGAAGAGGTCAATACTGGTTACCAATATCTACTGTACAAATCATTTTGCACTCTTTCTAGGCACGTGTACCAAAAAGATTAAAAAAATAGATGAAAAGAAGAAGTATTTAAGAAGAGGGTGGATGACCATTTAATATAATGTAGAATTTGCATCTTTACTGTCCTTCCTCCTTGCAGGCTCCTGATGTTTATAAAGCTGCATGGGATCTTTTAAAGGTAGCATGCTAATGCTTGGCTTTCTTTTTAGTTGAACTGGTGGTATTTTCTCTCAGTTTGCAGTTTAAATTATTTGCCATTCCTGTGAGCCATTTTTAAAAAACAGGGAGCTGATGGAATTTTAGTTCCTGGGGGATTTGGTGATAGAGGGGTGCAAGGGAAAATTCTTGCTGCAAAATATGCTCGTGAGAACAGAGTCCCGTTCCTGGGCATTTGCTTGGGGATGCAAATTGCTGTCATTGAATTTGCTCGATCTGTTCTTGGTTTGACTGATGCAAACAGTACAGAATTTGATCCTGATACTTCAAATCCATGTGTCATATTTATGCCTGAGGTATGCTGATTCAAAATTTAGTCTATTTTTCTTCTCTTTTCCTCTGTTGAAGCTATTAACTGTTCTTCTGCTTAATAGGGTTCAAAAACTCACATGGGAGGAACCATGCGTTTGGGATCAAGGAGGACTTATTTCATGGTTCCTGATTGTAAATCTGCAAAATTGTAAGACTTATGACTAAGCTTATATCACTGTCCTTCTGACATTATTACTACTTTTGGAGGATGCATGTAAGTTTCATTCTTGACATACTTGGTTTCCATAGACACTGCAGAACTGCATCCTTCCTAATGTGCATTTTGATGATGATTTTATTGAATAATATTAGAAGGGTCAAAAAGGACAAATTAAATAACCAACAAACCCTGATAAAAAAATTTCTAGTCAGAGCTTTACTTTATTTTCTTGAATTGTTTCCAGGTATGGCAATGTCAGCTTTGTTGATGAGAGACATCGGCATAGATATGAGGTAACCTTGTCCATAAACAATGCATTTGCAAAAGTGGGTTGTTTGAAGGAAAGCATGTTGTCCTCTTCTACAATGAACTCGCCTAAAATGCGCACACATATATATGTATAATTTGTGCAGGTCAATCCTGACATGATATCACAATTCGAAAATGCTGGTTTATCATTTGTTGGCAGGGATGAAACAGGTTGGCGAATGGAGGTTAGTTTACATAAGAGTTTGGCAGGACCTGATTTTGGGTTAAAAATTGCAATAATCTTCAGCTTCACATAACCTATTTGGTTGTGGTATGAGCATTTTGTTGTCATTTTTTACTGCAGATTGTTGAATTGCTTGGTCATCCATATTTTGTTGGTGTTCAGTTCCATCCTGAATTCAAGTCTAGGCCAGGAAAACCTTCTGCTCTTTTCTTAGGTATTGTTTCTTTGGTCATACAAATATATTAGTGAATTTTAGCATGCCATAAAGCGTCACATAAATTTTTATAGTTACACGTATACACTTTGTTAGATGAAGATCTGGTATTAGTCTAGCACACTGCATAACTGTGTGCTGCCCCAAGTTTAATTTAAAATAAATAAATAAATAAATAAACTATCAAGAGTTTATAATATTTTCTCAGTATTCTGGATATACTGGAGTTTTCTATAAAGCAGTCATCATAATAGTTCATCAGTATGGTTTAGTTTGACTATCTGACAACTAAGAACCTGCTTTTATAACCTCCTCATCCAAATATGAGCATCACTTTCTCCATTATATATCATTGTAATTGCTTATCACGTTGCAGGACTTATAGCAGCAGCATGTGGGCAATTGGAAGTTGTCCTACAAAGTTATGGTCATGCAAGCAAGCTGTTGCCAAATGGAATTAGCAATGGAAAATCAACAGTGAAAGGCTACCAAAATGGTAATAGTTTTAAGTATTGGAATGGTTCACTTAATGGTGTGCACAGCAATGGGAATGGTGTGCATAGCAATGGCAATGGTGTGCACAGCAATGGGAATGGTGTGCACAGCAATGGGAATGGTGTGCACAGCAATGGGAATGGCGTGCACAGCAATGGCAATGGTTTGCACAGCAGTGGGAATGGTGTGCACAGCAATTTGCACAGCAGTGGGAATGGTGTGCACAGCAATGGCAATGGTGTGCATTTTTAAGAAAGCGCAAACAGTTAGCTAGCAATGCACCTCCGATTACGACAATATAAGTTTTTCGAAGCACTTTTGGTTGCCTTCGGTTATGTTTGTACAGCTGAGTATGGGATGAACATTTTTTGATTTCTCAAGTTACTTATTTTAGGGTGAAGCTGAAGTATGGAAGGAAAAAAAACTTGTATTCTCCACTTTATCAGTGAAATATTGGCTTAAGGTAGTAATGCATCAACCTCTTAGATGCTGTAGGTTGTCTTTTTGGGAATTTTGGCAATGTCTATGAAGAACTATGTTACTGAAGTTTCCTCTTCGAGGAGAACAATTTGTAGAAGTCATTTTTTTTTGCCCAAAACTTGTTCTTATGATGGCAATTTGTTTATTAACAAATTAGAATACTCTCCAATAAGAGATTGCCTGCTCAACTATTCTTTGGTATATTTTCGCTCCACCTTAACTGTCATTGTGCATCGTTTCATGAAATGGGACTATGTCGTTTTGCCTGTGAGCCTTATTGATACTCTTCCCATTGAAATCCTTGTCCTCGAGGAGAAAGGAATTTGGAAATCGCAGCCTAAGTTCGTTAGAGAACTCCCAAGTCTAGTGAATTAAAAGTTGAGCAGCAGCAGCATTGCATTTTTTTTACAACTCGTCTCTCCAAAATTGCTTTGAGGAAATATAGTGGAAGGCTGACATATTGTTAGGTAACACTGGGAGAGTAATGAATAATTGCAACAGCTAGTTTTAATAACCAGACATGGAAGACACTGTGAATGTAGGCATTAGTAGAGACCTCAATTTTGTACGCAAAATTACCAACTCATTTGAGAATAGAAAAAAGCTCAAAAAGACTTTGGCTCATCTTGTAAGGCTGAGTTGCCTATATGGTTGTCGTTTAACTAAAACAAGATCTACCACTGCAAACCCATATCACTTTTTGTGTTTATTAACTTGCTGTTTCATACTATTAGTAGCTCTAGTTCGATGATGTTTGAGTAATGATATGGTCTCTTCTCTACTTCTTGAAAAACCATCAACTGCCTCCGCTAGAGAGTCATTAGAAAAATAAGGGATATGTAGTGGCGGTTCTATGCCATATAATGCTCAGAAGAGGGACATAGTTTATTGTGGAATGAAAGGATAATCATACCAAAATTCAGCAAGAGTTAACTAGGAAGACCACCTAGAAGGCATCTCATGAATCATGCAATGAAGGTAAGTCTCAAAATATCGATTCACCATCTTTGTTTGGCCATCTATTTGCTGGTGATAAACAGTAGTGTAAAGCAATGCGTTTTAAAGAAAACAACTCCTTCAAAATTGACTAGAAAGGATTAAACCACTATCAGTGATGATTGTTTCAAGAAGATTAGACAATTTTAAACACATTGTTAAAGAATGCTGGAGCAACTATTATAGCTGACATGGGTGAGACAATAGAATGAAGTGGTTCTATTTTGTTAATATGTCAACCACTACCAGTATTGTAGAAGAACCTTTGGACTTGGGAAAACCCTCAATGAAGTCCATTGTAATATCAGCAAAACTTCCTTAGAGAAGCTAGAATGATTGTAGAAGTCTAGGAGAAGCTACATCCTCATGTTTAAAAATTTCTGACAGACATCATAGTTTTTGATAAATTGCCTATCAAATTTTTTTAACCCTTCTATTAGACAACAAAAGCTATCCTCTTATTAGTAGTATGTATACTTGACTATCCGCCAATAAGTGAAGCATGAAAAATAAGCCAACAATTGTTTCTGAAGAGATTCAGATTTACTAATTACTAACTTCCTTTTTTCTTCTAGGACAGTTATTAACTCAAGTATACTTAGAATGATATGTATGATTAGATTGTTAAGCTTCAATAATGGAATTCTAGAGGTCTGAGTGGCTTTCAGTTGCTACAAGAGATCAACTAGTAAGACATTAGCAACAAAAGCATGGATTCCATTCTTGATAGAGCATAAGTCCTGTGTTTTTAGACTCCTCCTTGTACATTATTTCATAATCAAGCTAGAGTAGTTTGGTAAACCAAGCTTGTTGTTTAGTAGTAGGTGACGCTTTGATAAAAAAAAATATTTGAGAAGTTGTTTGTAATAGCCCAGCCTCAATCGTACTGCTACTGACATTAGAATCCTGACCATCCGAAGGTGATCGAAATCCTAAGAAACTTATGTGTCATCATACATCATTTTTACATTATAATTTTCCACTTTCTATTTCATTCTTACGTTACATTTCATCATCTTATTGTTCGTTATGCTATTTCATTCATTATTGGTCTTGCATACATTATGTGTACATATATATCACATAAAGCTCATATCATGTATGTAGTATATAACTAACACGACATACATAAATATATGAAAGAATATCAAATTCTTCATCACCTAGTGACCATACATTTCTATACCGAGCCATACATAATTATGTTACTCTATTACATATTTCGTTACATTACATTATTTAAGACAGCAGTAGTTATACTTACACATTCATGCAGGACCTTTCTTCCGAGTCATCGTCTTGACCCTATGAAAAATGGATAAAAGGAGAGGGGAGAGGGGATAGGCATAAAAAGGGGTGTGAGCTATTTTGAAATAGCTTCACGAGTAGATACAGAAAATCGTACGTAAAATAATCATTTTCATGCTAGTGGAATGCATCATCGTTAAACAATTCACATAACTTTGCAAGTAAGGTGGAACTATAACCATAGACTTCAGTGCCCGATTGTCGAGACAACTCCTTAGGACTTCATTAACGTTAAACTCGGGCAGCCAAAGCATACATTCGGTCCAATGATCCGGGTAGCCATAGCATACCCTCAGACCAACATTACATTAAGTATGGCGCCAAAAATCTTATTTCGACACTTTTAGTCTTACCTCATTCTAGTGTCAAGTAGCTTATTTGGCCAACTTGTCACCCATACATTACCTTTCATTACTGTCAATTTATCATAATCATTTGAAGTCTATAGCTCATCTAGTATCCACCGAGTCATACATATCACATAACATATATGTAATGCAACATATCTCATACTACTAATGCAAGCAACATAAAGTATTATGGTGCATGCATATACCATAAAACATTCCACATCATACATCGAGAAATAGTTAGCTACTCACCTGAAAAATTGTGTCTTCACAATAATCTAATTTACCGTTGCCTCTGATTCCCTCAATTCTGTCCTACATTGGCGGACTTTGGATTAGAGATGATATATATACATACACCATTTCTATACTCTAAGACTTTATTCCCATACTTCCCCATGCATTCTTTCTTTACTTAACCGAGATATGTTTGATATGCGTCCCTTGGTACCGAGCCATAACTCTATCGGCTTAGCTGTATGGATGTCTTGGTTACATCTTTCGGCTATCGATTCATCTCATCGACCTGGTCAACTGATGTCTCGGTTCATTCATTCATGTCATTTTCTATATTTTACCGAGTTAGGGAAATATCTCAGTAGCATCTCTTGGTTACCTTAATATTCCCTCCTTCTGAGCCATTATGTTGACCAAGTCAACTAAATGTCTCGGTTACATCATTTAGTCATATATATGGCTTGACTCTGAAGCTAATTTCGCGATGACCGGATAACCATGCCGATGACCAAAAATTGGATTTGCCTAGAAGGCATATTTAGACATGCTTCCAGGTGTTTTCAGTCTATTTAGACTCATTTTCATGCATATTTTTACTTGGAAACACCTCATTAAACATCATTAGACATTGTTTAACCTTAATAGATTCATCTAGATACCTATATTACGTTTTAACCTCATTTATCATCATTTGTAGTGTTCATCATCACACATTACTATTCATCGTCTTCTACTTCTGTAATCCTTCCCATCTTTACCTAACTTCATCAAATCTAATATGCAATTACATTCCCATTATCCTCTAACTTATTTACATGCATCTCATCCCATTTTAATATCATTAACATGCATTAATGTATAGAATGCATGAGATTTCTAAGTTAAATGTAAATCTTAAATTAAATACATAGAAAAAAAATATAACAAAACGTAATGAAATATCACGTAATATTTACGGCATGTTAAGATTTCGTTCACTTTCGAGTAGTTAGAATTCTAATACTAGTAACAGTCTAGTCAAAGTAAGAGATTACAACTTAAGAATTGATCCCTCCAAAAAGCTTTGATTGTTTCTTGTAGAAACAACTAACATAAATGACATTGTCTAGAAAGAGAAGTTGCTCGAGGTTAGCCCCAATGTCACTATTATGGAGTTGTGATTACTAGAGTGATGATGATAAAATGTCGAAGAGGTATCTTTGAAAATATTTGTACCGTAAGTAGAAATAGTAGTTGAGAATGTCGCCACTATTGTTGAAGCTTTGAGAGCTTAACAATCTAATGTAACGACTAAAGCTCTATTACCATGATACAAATAAAGGAGGGGAAAAAGCTTAGTTTTATTGATTTGTGAGTATTCATTGTTCAATCTGGATTGAAGACTAGGATTGGCCAATTCGGTCTGATTTGAATTGAATTGGGCTAAATTTCAATTATTATACATGAAGTTATCTATTTTAATAATAAAATTCATAAACTTTAATTTGTAAGAGTAAAATGAACTTAAATTTTTATAACAAAAAAAAAAATTAATGTGGCATATAATAGTTGATTTCTATTAATCTAGGAAGAAAGAAAAAAGATGATTGGGTAAAAATGGAAGTAAATTTTAAATGTCATTTAAGAGAGACAAATTATATATAGTTAGCATTCACCACATTAATAGATTATTGAAAGTAGCTTGTTATTATAGGTCACATATACTTTTTTTTTTTTTTTGTTACAAAATTTTAAATTCATATATATATTTTACTGTTATAAATTAAAATTTATATATTTTATTGTTAAAATAGAAATAAACAATTATTTTTTAATTAAAAAATATTTTTAAATAATTTATTCTAAATAAAAAAATAATTTATTTTAATAATAAATTAATAATTTTAATAATAAAATAAATCGACAATTAAATATAATTTAAACAAACACTTAATATATCTGTGCTCAATGACTAAACTAAAAAGATGTTAAGTACCACTTTTTTTTAACCAAAGTGCGAACATTGCAAGATTATGTTTAACCAAAAATCGGGCAAGACATAGTATATATATATATATAAATATAAACACCACAGCATAAGAAAGGATAAAACGACAGTTCTCCAGCGTTCAGTTCATTGACTACACGGATGAGGAATACTTGACATGTCCTTAACCTCTATTCTGCTAAATACGACATGTATATATATATATATATATATATATAATGAAACAATGGAATGCTCATGGCCCCACTGCTACTGCTCTTGGAGAGTTTCAGATTCAGCCCCGTTCACATCAAGACCAGAAGATATGTATGTTCCTTGTAAAGCTGCAATAGCAATGGCTTCTCCAGGGAAAGGATGATCAAATTTGCATGTTGCACCAAATTTGCATGTGCCGGTGGTCATGTAATATGGACAGTGAATGGCACCCTGTTGAAATTTATCACCCCATCTTTATATAAACTTTAAACGGGAGTTTCTATCATAATTTTGTGCTTTGCAAAGTACAACTTGTTTTTGTTAATTATTGGGTAAATAAATTAACAGCACAGTATGGTGAAGAAAAAAAAAAAAAACAGACCAAGTAAATTAAAAACTTAGTAATCATTAGAAACACCATATAGAGGAGCCATGAGACCCCTTTGGGGAGAACAATATAGGTGTCAGATCAGTTTCACTGGTCTTCCATATCACACAGACAAACAAAGATGGTACACTGCCAAGACTGAAAACATCCAATCGCCATTGCTAAGCTTAAAAGTTTCAATCACCAAGGCAGTGTGACTATGCAGATTAAGATTAAAAAAAAAAAAAAAAGCAACACTCCATCATCTTCAAGTATTTTAAAAAATGTTCGTTCTTATAAATTCAAAAGATTTGATGAACAAACCTAAACAACACGTGAAAATAGTTAAATGGTTCAAATGCTAAAATGGTCAAAGCACGAATTTTTCAAGAAATTCTCAATATTGTGGTGAATATATAACGTAAATTTTTGTAAAAAGAAAAAAAAGAAAACACCTCTATTTCTTCAACTTTCGAGTCATAGACAGATGAAAAATAGTTGAATGATTCGCATTCTAACATGGTACCAACACAACAAACATTCCCAATTTCATGTATTAGTGTGGCAGAGATAGTACAGAACAGGTTAGCAACAGTTTTTCCATAAAGAATAACATTACATAATTTCATTTGGGTTTGCGTGAATAACTCTCCAGTCACTCAGATAATAATAATAACAAAAAAGAAAGAAATCACAAACTCCCGTGAGACATATTAGTGCTTATGCCATCTTAACGTGCATATTCCAAATTCACATTCCAAAGTGTCCTGATGATGCAGCAGTTCTAAAAGATTTTATTGAACAAGACAGAGTTTATGACTTCTTGGTTTGGCTCAATCCAGAATTTGATCGAGGATACAAATTTTTGGAAAGATATAAGTTCCATGCTCTAATCTGAAGTGAGGAGGGCTTATGCTTAAGCCCCAAACTGCTGAGGTTTCTGCTATGATGGCTAGCAGCAAGACAGTCTCAAACATGGAGAAAGGAGCAACACTTGAAAGAGGCAGTCTAAAAATCAAAGTAATAATGGATTATGGTGCACTTACTGTAAAAGGCCATGTCACACTGAGGAAAAATATTGGAAGCTCCATGAAAAACCTTCAAGTCAAGAATGGGGAAGAAAGAAAGGAGAACCACAAAGTAATGGACAAGCCAACATTGCTGCTAAGCTACAAAGTGAATCAATATCACAACCAAGTAGCCTCAACAACAACAACAACAACAACAACAAAGCCTTAGTCCCAAACAAGTTGGGGAACCAAGTAGCCTCAATCAAGAATAAATTGAGAGGCTAAGATCCTTGATCAACAGTCTTGGAAAGACATAGGGACCCATAGGTACATGTTCCTCGGCATATTCAAGCAAGTTTACATGCTCTATTGGACTAAATGTCTCTAAAAACAACCGTCAACAATTCCTGGATCATGGATTCAAAGGCAACATACAACATGACCCACTTATCCAACATTTTCTCAACCTGTTACATTCCATGCCCAAGCAATAGAAAGATAGCAACAACCAATAGATCCTTAACCACTTTAGCTGGTTTTGGGAATGTCAAAATAAGTCCATCAATCATTTTGAAGAATGTTCTTCATGTTCCCAAATTATCCACAAATCTACTCGAGATTTGTGTCGTAATGTGATTTTTCATAACAATTATTGTGTATTTCAGGACAAGGACTCAGGGAGGATGAATGGGCATGCTAAAAACAGGAATATTCTCTACTACCTAGAAGCACCAAGTCAACTTAGTATAACCAACGGCAGACTAGCATCTTCCTCCTTCCTATCAGAGTCTGTTTTAGCCAATAAAGAAAAAAAATCCTACTTCATCACTGTCACCTTGCACATCCATCTTTTAGAGTTATTAAAATGTTGTTTCCATCCTTATGTAAGGACTTAGATGTTGAAAATTTTCAATATGAGATGTGTGAGCTTGCTAAACATAAGAGAGTTTCCTTTTCTAGCACTTACAGAGAAGTTCCACTCATTTTCATCTTATTCACAATGATATCTGGTGTCCATGTATTGCTTCTAGTGTTTCTGGGATTTTTTTCATAGACGATTGCACTTGTGTTGCTTGGATCTTTCTCCTTAAACACAAGTTTGAAGTTAGCACAGTTCTTTCAAAATTTTGTTCAACAACAACAACAACAACAACAAAGCCTTATTCCCAAACAAGTTGGGGTCGGCTGTATGAATCCTCTAACAAATAAGCTCTCAGGTAATAATCAATTTGTTTCAAAATTTTGTTCCATTATTAAAAATCAATTTGGAGTCACAATAAAGAGATTCAAGACAAACAATGCAAGAGATTATTTCAATCACACTCTTGCCTCCTATTTCCAAAAAGAAGGCATCATCTGTGAGTTATCTTATGTCCACATTCCACAACAAAATGGGGTAGTTGAGATAAAAAATGATCACCTTGAAAAGACTAGGGCTTTACTATTTCAAAAAAATATGCCTAAAACCTTTTGGGGGGAAGCTGTCCTAACCTAATAGTTACATACTTGGTAAACCATTTACCGTATAGAGTTTTAGATTTTAAGAGCCCTATAGACATACTGTCAACCTTTTATCTAGACCTCAAAACCACCAACAACCTTGTTCTTAGGATTTTTGGGTGTCATTTGTTCATATCCATACACATAATTGAGGTAAATTGGATCTGAGGACTCTAAAATGTGTCTTTGTGGGTACTCTTCAACTAAAAAAGGCTATAGGTGTTATCATCCTCCATCCAAGAAATTTCATGTCTCAATAGATGTCACCTTCAATGAATAAGAGTCTTATTTCACTAATCATTATCTTCATAGGGAGGATTTAGCGAGGGAAAGGAAAATTTTTGCTTGAATCACCTCATGTGCCTAAAACTAATTCAATACCAATACATGTCTCTGCTTCATCTCCTTGATTTGAAAAGTCTACTGAATCTGTACCTACAACTATCCCTTACCCCATATCTAAACCAAAATCTGCTCATGAAACACCAACAGAACCACCAGCAAATGAATCACAGAGAAATCTTGCCCATGGAAATCAAAAGTTTGACAAAGTGTTTACTAGAAGAAAGAAGACTATTCCTAAACCTATGCAAGTCCAAGAATCCAACTCAGATCCTTCGAATGAGGTAATGATTCCTAACTATTATTTGCAACATGAAGCTGAATTTCATGATTACCAAGACCTTCCAATTACCCTAATGAAGGGAACTGGGAAATGTACTAAGCAACCACTATACCCTCTTGCTCATTTTGTTGTCATTGAAGAACTTTTCACCAGCACATAAAGCTTTTATTGTAAACTTAACACTATCACCATCCCTACTATCGTGTCTAAGGCTTTATCCAATGGAAAATGGAAACAAGCTATGAATGTGGAAATGGAGGCATTGGAAAAAAAACAAAACTTGGGAGTTAGTAAAACTACTAGAAGGAAAGAAACCAGTGGGGTGCAGATGGGTGTATACAATGAAATATGGAGCAAATGGGTCAATTGAAAGATACAAGGAACGGTTGGTAGCCAAGGGATATACTCAAACCTATGGAATTGACTATTTAGAGACATTTGCTTTTGTTGCAAAAATGAATATTGTTAAAGTACTGTTATCTCTAGCAGTTAATTATGGGTGAGAATTACAACAATATGATGTCAAGAATGTCTTCCTACATAGGGAACTAGAAGAGGAGATTTACATGGAGGTCCCATCGGGATATGGAAAAAAATCTGGATGTTCATATTGTTTGTAAGTTAAAAAAGGTATGGTATGGTCTCAAGCAATCACTATGAGCATGGTGAGGAAGATATGCAAAGGTTTTGTTGGCTACAGGATACAAATAGAGCCAAGGAGATCACACATTGTTTGTTAAACACTCTTCTTCAGGGGGAATTACAAATCTTTTATTATATGTTGATGACATAATAGTAACAGGATGCTGCTAAAGAAAGACAATTCCTAAGTCAGTGTTTAGCTAAGGAATTTGAAATCAAAGCATTAGGGAGATTGAAGTACTTTCTTAGAATTAAAGTTTCTCACTCTATACAAGGAATATTTATTTCTCAAGTAAGACAACATGTAAGCCATCTAGTACTCATATGGATCCTAATCTTAAACTTGAAAAAGCAGAAGATGTGACAATAGACATAAACATGTATCAATGACTAGTAGGTAGGCTCATCTATTTGTCCAACCCACGCACAACTAGACATAGCATATGTCGTGAGTGTGATCAGCTAGTTCATGCATAGTCCTATGGAAATTCACTTACAAGCAGCTCATAGAGACCTACAATATTTGAAGGGAACACCTAGGAAAAGGAGTGTTGTTCAAAAGAAATGGAGGGTTGATAGTAGAAGCATATACTAATGTTGATTATTTTGGGTCAATTGTTGACAGAAGATTAATTTCATGGTATTGTACGTTTCTTGAAGCAATCTTGTGACATGGAGAAGTAAAAAACAAATTATGGTTGCTCGATCGAGTACAGAAGCTGAATTTTGGGCAATGGCACAAGGCATATGTGAACTACTATGCCTAAAGATTAATCTTGAAGATCTAAAGATTAAGTGGGATGAACCTATAATTGTGACAACAAATCTGCAATCAATATAGCTCACAATCCAGTGCAATATGACCGGACAAAGCATATTTGGATAGATAGACACTTCATAAAAAAAAAAATCAGAAAGTGGGTTGATTTGTACACCATATATACACCTACACATGGTCAACTGATTGATAACCTCACCAAAGGATTGAGTAACTTTGTGTTTCAGGATATTGTATCCAAGTTGAGAATGGAAAATACTCGTTCACCAGCTTGAGGGGAAGTGTGGGAATCAGTACATTTGCTATTTAGGAAATCTTTCTATATTTGTTATTTAGGAAATTCTCTATTGATCATATTGTATTCCTTGATTCTAGGCATAGATAGTTAAAGTTCCTATTCTGTCAAAATGTCCCATTAATCATGGGATATGACATAAGGAAATTTATTCCTATTATGTCACCTAGGGTTGTCTATATTTTGCTACAAACTCTCAATAATACTCTCTCTCATTTATCACAACAAGTATAATAAAAGAATAAGCCTTATTGAGAAGACAGAGGGAAACAAGATACAACAAGCGATTTGTTAAGCCCACACATTATGGATCTTGTCACAAGCCTATTTACGATTAAATCTTCCTCCGCTACTGTCTTTCCCTTGCTGTTGGTTCTGCCTTTCTTAGCAGAAACTATCCTGGACCAATGATGGAGAGCTCAATGGAGGTAGCTTTGGGAACCTCAAGACTCATTAAACAAGAGTCTTAATCTTGATGTTTTTGGATAAAATTCTGCTTGCCTCTTTTATTGATGATGATAATATTTATATAATAAGAATTACATTCAGTCGTAGGACTTCTAAATAAACTAGAAGTCTAGTACAAACATTTATTTTTTAAACGAACTACTAGAGAAATCTAATTCTGCCAAAAAAAAAAAAAAGAGTTCTAACCCTAATATATTTCTGCCAAAAAGACTTCTAAGCCTAACACAATTCTGCCAAAATACTCTAGAGAAAAGACCAACACAAGTCTGCCAAAAAGACTGCAAAAAAAAGACCTCTATCTTCTATGATATTGCCTTCCCGTGAATGCATCAATAACAAGATACCTCTACAAAATGCATAAGAGGACATGTGATTAACCAAAAACAAGTTCTGAGAGCTACATTAGTTTAGTCTAAAACATTTTGGGACATTCGTATGAAACAAGAGGGCTTTGGCTTCTTTTACTATATGTCAATTTTTTAATTCAGCAACCCTACTTTGGGATGGAGCATCAACATAGCAGAGTGATAGAATACCTCTTTCTGTGAAATATATGTTCGTAAATTCTCAAAAAGATGTTCTTTGATATTATCATCCCACGATGTATGAATAGAGATGTTGCGTTGAGTGTTAATTCAACACAAAAAATATGAAATATAGAAAATAATTCTAAAAATTTTTTCTTTAAAAATAACAAAGTCATATATGAGAAATCAATAAAGGTAACAAAATATTTAAACAAGTTTTAAAACCAACAGGATAAGAATCTTAAACATCTGAATATACTAATTCAAAAGAGGGCTATTTATTTACTCAAGACACTTTAGGTTAAATTGACATGACTCATGATCTAAAGCTAACAAAAATTGATAACTTCTTGAAAGCACAAAGAGAAGGATGATCAATAATAGACATCAAATGGTATTAAGGTAATTGGAACATGCAATAGACCTTGGTACTTATCAGATTAGGATATATAAACCCCAAGACTCGTGCCTTTCACCAATAATATGCATTCATCAAAAAATTACGGAGTAAATAATCATAAGGAAAAAAAGAGATACAACAATTTAGTGCATGGATTAGCTTGCTCATGGAAAATAAATTAAAAGAGAATTTAGGCAAGCATAAAACTAAAGACATAGCGAGTGAGGGTGTTATGTAGTGTTGTCAAAGGCGCTAGGAAAGGCAAGATCAAAGAGGTGAATGCATTCCCTTGCCCGAGTGAGGCATCGGCTCTTTGAAGTAATAAGTAAATCCCATTTATTTTTTCTGCTTTCTAAACATTAAATTCTAACCATGTGTCTATTTCAACATCAGTTGTTAGAGAATTTCATGTATATTTCTCTCTTTTTCTCTCTTTCTTTTCTTATTGTTGTAGTAAATCCAACACATTTCTTTTTTTATCTTTCTTTCTTCTCTCTCCTCTCCTCTTGTTCTCTTCTCATCTTCCTCTCTTTTGCCATTCTGCAGCAAATCCAGCGGTGCTTCTTCTCGTTAAAACAGCATTGTCGCAGCATATTTTTATTTTAATTACTATATATGTGTGTATGTTCAAACCTTGCCTCTGGCCTCTCACCTAAGGCTATGAAGCACTTCATCATCCCAATGTTGCTTCTCACCTTAATAACATTGGTGTTATGTTGACAATTCCATAACCAATGACACAAGTTTTTGATTCATCAGCTGAAGTGACAGAAGAAGATAGTATACAAAACTGAAAATTAGACAAAGGGCTAGAATTACCTGGCACATAGTTTGTAACCCTAGAATCAACAACACATTTGGAAGATTAAGATACAAGGTATACGGTTGACTTAGTTGACCCAATGATTGCAGTGACGAGAGAATTTGTACACTTCAAAGATGCCTGAAACTGAGAGAACTATGTATACTCATGTATGGAGACCAAAATAAGATGATGCGACTAGAGGGACCTCAACTACCATATAAACGCTCTCTGAGTATTGATTTAGGCATGTTTTATTGGTATATCCAAGTTCAAAGCATTAATAACAAATAATTCCAGTAGAGTCATGGTTGAGAACCCTCCCAAATATGCTAATAACCTTGTTACCAAACCCCTGCAAGTATATTCCTCCATTTCCCTATTTTCTTGTTGTTAGTGTTGTTAGTGGGAGGTTATTCCTCCATATAGATTTTCTTGTTGTTAGTGGGAGGTTATTCCTCCATATAGAAGTAGTGCTCCTTGTATGTAGGGAGTAGTTATTTCTGCACTTATATATATTCAGCAAATCTGATGCAATAAAGGAGGACTGTTAAAAACCCAATTTAAGTCTTCTTGACTGAGGTTTTAGGCTCCCTTTAACGAGTCTTACTTTTCTTGTCTTCCATCATAGGTCGTTCAAGAAAACACCCTAACCCAAACACCAAACCCTCCTACTACCAATCGACCCATAACTAGATCCGTTAGCCGGGACCATAACAGTTACAATTAATTGCAATCAGAGTTCTAATTCCAATGTTGCTGAGATTTGAGATTGCAACTCTAGTCTTACTCATAGGATTGTTTATGGTATGAAAGGAAAGAGAACATCACATGATTAACTCTAATGTTCAAGATGTTT
>CAOGCB010964819.1:0-13157 GCA_948266635.1 Cnidoscolus chayamansa | reverse complement strand
GTCGCATCTCTATGGAACTTATTTTTTCAATGCTCTGCAGACGATCCTTCACACCGTGTTGAGTTTCTAAAACTCTGCAGGAGAGTTGAGTACACAATTCGAGCTTGGTACCATCTGCAGTTTGAAGATTTGATGGTAAAGTTCTTTTGGTCCCGATGACCTTTCTCTTTCTCTGTAATAATTCTTCTTTTGAAGATGTTTCTTTCTTACTGTTGTAACATGCAATTAAAGCATTTCGTGTTTGCAGCATCTTTATTCTCTCTTTGACCCTGAGACTGGGGCTCAAAATTTGGAGCAGCAAAATTTACGTCCCCATGAAATTGATACGCTTGAACAGAATTTTCTTTCATTACTTTTTCAGGTATCCTGGAATATGGATGTTCAATTATGTATGCATGCACACATTTTTGTGAAGTTTTTTTGTTGGTGTAAAATAAAACCTATAAGTAAAACCCAAGCTAAGATGGAAATGAATACATTGGAATTATGACAGGTGATGAAGAAGAGCAACTTCAAAATAGCATCGGATGAGGAAATTGATTTTGCACTATCAGGGCAATATCTTTTAAATCTCCCAATCACAGTCGATGATTCTAAGGTGTTAACATATGATTTACATGATTTCGTTTTATAGAGCCACATACATAAAATAAATATATTCTTTTCATCGTGTGCTTTCTGAACTAGTTTATTCTAGTCTTCTTCATATCTGCTTCTTCATTTTGAACATAGCTTGACAAGGAACTTTTGACAACTTACTTGGCCGAGCATGACCATGGAAAGCTTCCTGACTTTGCCGATAAGGTATTTCACTAAATTTAGCAAAATAAACTGATAGCTTTAGAAGATCTACAGGGTTGACTGCCATTTTTGTGTATCCATAGGCAAGATGTTCCTGTTTTTTGTGTTTGGTAGGACGCCAGATGATACATACATACATACACAGATATATATATGTCTTTGTTATTTTTTGTTTATCCTAGTAAAGTGTGTGTTTTGTTTTGGTCTTCTTGTTGCTTACCTTTAGCTTGTGTTCTCATTTTGTTGGTTGCCTCTTCTTGCCAGTACAACATGTGGAGTGCATAATTTATTTATTTTGCTTATCTCACTATCTTATTATACTACTGTGATAGTTTTATTTGATATGTGTGCTAGGCAACATTTTTATTTCCTTAATTACCACTGCAGTACTGCACTGAACACTAGCTTGCCAAGTGAAATCTTATTTTCACTTGTGTAAGTAATTTGCTATTGTCCTCCTCTCAGGCCTAGAGATTGTGGATCAATAATTGGGCCTTGTTAGGCTACCTCCACACACTGGATTCAGCTTACTGATCCAGTTGTCCCTAGCTCTTTTTGGGTGATAGGTCTATCTGAATTTTGTGCTCTATGAGATCCATGGGGCTAGCTATCCCACCAACTAGATTTTCTACAGCCATTGCTCCTTGCTGCCCCAGTACCATATTGTTATCTTGGGCATGAAGAGTGTGAATAAATAATTGGCCTCACCATGCATAGGCCATCTTCTTTTCAATCCTTTTTCTTCTTTGTTGCCCGATGTGGGACAACCCACATTCCAATACTAAGGAATTTGGAGTTAACTATCAAGTAAAGTTTAATGTTTGAAATCGTAATCATATTGGATCACTAGAGCCAGGTGCTTCACTTAGATTTTTCCCCATACCAACACTTATTTCTATCATTACCTTATTTTTCAAACAATATCTAAAATTGGGTGAGGAGTTTTTCTGCCACACGTTTGTCTTTTGTGGAGAATATGAATCCCACATGGGAAATGAATGAAAATAAAAAAGGTGAATATAGTTGGGTTGCAACAGTAAATTGTCTCGTCATTTTGATGTGTAAAGCAATTCAGTCATTTATATAAATCCATATAAAATGAAATAATATTTAATATACTCAACACTCTCTCCAAATTCCCGGTTTGGGTTGTGGGCTTGAGTCGCCCACAAGGCTGTATAATTTAGCCTGACTTGCATCTTTATTGGGAAGTCATTGCTTTGGCACTAAAACCTGTTTGCTAAACAGTATGGATGTATAAATTTAATTGCCAGGGCATAATTAAAATATGTAATTTTCTATTTTGCTTAGATGTTGATTGAACATGCTGATTGATTGATGTTCATAATTTGGTAACAATTAACTGACAAAAAATCATTCCATACCTATAGAAACAAAAGCATTTAATGAATATATAATGTTTAAAGTGAAATACTTCAATTTCTTAATAAAATTAGCTTGTAGCAATTAAATGGAATTACAAATTAATTTAAAAATATAATGAATGTTTTATATAAAATATATTGATGACACAAAATCAAAAAAAAGTTTTTCCAATTGATTTAGTGCTATATTATCTTCCAAAATAATCATGAAAAGTAAATTCAAGTCAAGTAGTATATTAAATAAAATAAATAATATGGTTCTAAACTCTAATATTTTGAAAGAAAAAATAAAAAACTGAAGTATGCAAAATTTTAGTAAGGGAGAATTCCAACAATAATAATGAATTATGAAAATAAAACCACAAAAAATTTTAAAATGATGAAAAAAATTATTAGAAAACATGCTAGATTTCCCTTTGATGATCTTGTCCAATAATTTAAATTTCAAAAAATAGTTCATGATAGGGATTTATTAAAAGAGAAAATGGTAAATTATAATTGATGCAAATGAAGAGGCCAAGAAGCAAGCATCGTTTGGATTTTTTCTTTTACAAGAGGACTCATATTTCACTGTTAGCCTCATTCTTTTAATAGGATAGTAAAAAATTTCATTGTCAGTGTCATTCTTTTAATAGGTTAGTAAAAAACTTAGTTCTTTATGAGATTACTTGAGGATCCAATGTCGCATCAAATTTTGATAGGAGTAATAGAAATTATTAATTTTTGACAATTACCATTATAAAATAAACCTAAAGTCCAGTGCTTTATCTAAACTTTCAGGGGGTCCCCAATGCCCCCTTGGCACCCATGTGTGTTGTCCATGTCGTAGCTAGCTTTGCACAATGCTGAAAGATGGAACCATACTCCGAGAGATGCATCTACTAAGCTGATGAAGTAATAGGTTTATTTTAACTTTTGTCAACACTTCCTCATCACAACAAGAAGGAATTACATCAGATTTCAAGGACAACTTCCATTGTACTTATATGTTAAGGATAGAGGTTGAATTTCAAACACATGAGGTATCTTAATTTATGCTCTATTGATTGTGCAATTCTTTTCAACTTGTTTTATGGAGGTAATGGCTTTAACCAGTGATTTCAATATAGATTTGGACTATGACTCTTTCTTCTCTTTTGATATCTTGAATCTGGACAAATACATTCTTTGTGTCTGATCTATATTGATCAACACGATGCCTGGACATAAATTACTGTCCTGTCCTAGGTTCTATACCCCTGTGGTCCTTACTGAATCTATAGACTAGTTTTGATGACTATCTTTCTGAGTAATTGCATTTTGTTAATAGAAATTTGTGTAATGAGTTTACCTTGCTCATGGGTGCATCCTTTAATATTATGACTCTTCCTCGAGAGAACTAATCTATCTCATGTTTGTATTCTTAGTATATTATCTTTCGACGGGGGATTGGAATTGATCATACAACTGGTTATTTTATCTTGGAGAAACTGGACATTCTCATTGCACGTTTTTGGGCATTTCTTTTAAGACTGACCAGGTAAGCAGGCCCACAATGCAAAAATTCATTACAGGATACAAATTCAGAGTCACGATTTTCCTAGTACATGAAATTCTATTTAACTTTGTTAAATAAGATTAAATGATATCTTTTTTATCTTGTTTCGTCATGAGCAATGATTGTCAAGCAGCCTGATACAATCATGTACCATTTTATGCATATGGATTCTTAATGTAAAGTTGGCAGATTAAAAAAGGAGGCGTTAATTATTTTCATTGTCAGTATCCTCTCCCTCTCCCCTCAAGTAATATATTAATTTCACTATTATGCTGCTTGCAGGTTAGATGAGGTGTCGGCCAAAAGGTCAAGTGTACAACAAAAGAAACATGTAAAGAAGAATAATGAAATTACTGCTCTAGCAGATCAGGATTTTGAACCTGTTGAACGAATTTGTCTAGAAAATATGGAAATAAGGTTGGGCATATCATCTGAATGGTTTTATTATATATTAACATCATGACATTTTTTTTACCTCTATATATATGAATCCTTAAGCTTGCTGTTTGGGGTGATTTCTTAACCATTTCTTGATGATTGAGCTTGAAATTTGCAGATGTTTACAGTTTGATGAATTTGATTCTGTCCCTTCCATTTGTCAAGTCATAAACCACTCTTTGAGCATCTTGATATTTTTTGCATAACGTATGTGTGAAATTTTTTGAAGTTCTATTATTAGATCTATCTACAATATTTTTTTTTTTTACATAGAACTTCTCTTCATGTCCACTCCAACTTGCCTCTTCTGATTATTCATTTGTTCAGTTTATATTTTTCTAACTGTTCCTTTATCCTGATAATATTTCCATCATTCAGGTAGTTGCATGATCCAGTTTAGACAAAACTACTCTCTCTTTCACTTTGTCTCTCAAGCATGAGGGTGTATCTGACCTTGCAAATATCTATGCAGAAACTAAGCCTTAATCCCTTTGGTTGGGTGTTGGCGAGATGGATTCTTTTTAGCCTTTCAGCTCTGTCTGAGACTAGTTATGCATCAACATTCCAAAGGAATTATTTATACCAAAAGAAAAATGAATATCACCATGAACATTAGTTGACATATTCTGCATGCAATTGATTGCAATATGCTTTTGTTTAATTTTTATTTGCATGTTTGGAATCAGTTCTGATTATTGCCACATAGTGATGTTCCTATTCCTGCTCTTTGTTCTCAAGTACTAGCAATTTGCTGAGCAAGACTACAATACAAGAGCCAACATTTGAAAGGATAATAGTAGTTTACAGGTATTTCTTATTTCTTTTGCCTTTTCAATTATTATTTTCTGACTAGTGTTACAGTGAACAATGTCTTGTATGAATGTGTACATATTTTTGGTGGTCGCTCTACTTGCAACTGTTAACAACCAGGAAATAGAAATAGAAATAAAGAGATTGAGAGATGTTCACGCTACTGCAATTTCATTCAACAAGCTGACAACCCTTATATAGGCTTAAAAAGAGCAAAATTATCTTAGCAAACATAAAAATATCAGCAGCTAACCATATTCTGTTGAACATTATCAACTAATTTCCTAAAGACTAGGACTGACCTGACTTGGTAAAACAAAGTAAAAATAAACATGCTGTAAAAACATAATAATTAAACCAAAATATCTACCAGCAAGATGAGCATATTGGTGTAGGACAAATATGGTAATGAGGAAACTACCTGCTAATGCTCCTATAGTAGGCAAATATCAGATAATGGATGATTTTTAGGGTCAAGGTTTCAGTAAAAAGGGAAATAGTGCTATCAGTTGAAAGTGAAAAGAAGAGAAATTGATGGCTATCTTGAAGTTGGGAATGTACCTAAGGTACAATTATTGATGTTGTTCGTGAAATTTTTCTGTCGCCTATAGACCTGCAAAACAGAGAAAAAGGACTTCGATGCCTAAATTAGTATAGGTCCAGGTGACTAACAGAAAAACCACGTATCAGAAAGAAAAAATCTCCCTCTTGTTAAGGGAATCTGAACCATTTTTATATACAGATAATATTTAGTGGGTTAGATAATGGATGAGAGGTAGTTATCGAAGGTAGTTATCAGATAGTGAGTAGTTATTAGATAGTAGGTGATAGGGTAGTTACCAATTCAGGATTTTTTTAAGTGCTATATCAGTTGTTTTAGAGGAAAAGGAGGAGAAGAGACAAAATGGGAGAGAAAAACTAGGCATAGTGGTCTTCCAAGCCAAATCAAATTATTAAAAAATCATTCCATTATTATAAACCTGATGAAATAACTAGACTTCAAGAGACTTGCAATAACTAATTAGTGACATATTGTTATTCGTAATCCTAACCAAGAAAAACTGTAAGCTAATATTAAACAGCAAACATACTTCTAAAGAAAAGCCTATGTTCCCTAAGCAGGAAGATAGTAGGAAATTTGTAATATTCCTCAAAAGAAATATTTACAAGAAGAAAATCTGCATCCTCGTAACTGAAAATTGGATCAAAAGAATGCCCAAATCTGTTTTTTGCTTGCATGCATAATTATAATAATTAGACACTTACCTGCGCTTTGCAGGAATATTTTTACCTTTAAAAGTTATTAATAAAATAAATAATATAAATATTATATATAAATTTAGAAAAGTATTATAATATATAGAAAAGTTTTAAGAATATATCTTGTAAATGTTTTTGAAAGCTCTTGATCATGTTTGCACATTTTTATTATATTTTTAAGATTTGGTGACAGAGCTTTGTAATGATTTTAAATTTATATAGGCTTTTCTTTGCTATTAAAATTTGGTAGAGCTATTCTTCAATGGTAATTTTATAAGTATTCATTCATGTTTATATGCTTATAAATGTTGTTTTTTGTATGCCACTATTATATTTATTAATTATTTTTCATTTTTACTTATCATTAGTCTGTTTATCTTCCTATTATAGCTCAGTTTTATTGTAGCCTTATTTACTAACTCAATTTTATAATATTTATATAGGCATAGGTTTGTATCGGTGCAATCTTAAGAATTAGAAAATTGAATAGCTATATGGGTGATTAGTTATAAAGATATGACCATAAATTTAATAAGACCAGTAAATATTTCATATATACATATTAGTCACCAAGAATTAACAATAATGCATGGCCGAAAAAAACAAGATATATTAAATTGTGAGCAATCATTTTTAATTAATTAAGTTTTTTTGCAATTATAATTCAAAAATATTTTATATTAATTTTCTTGAAGATTTTATATTAAGTATTACTAAATTATGAAGTAGTAATATTAAGACTAATAAATTATATAAATGATAAAATGTACATAATTACTATTTTTATTATTATATAGAAATTAGAAGTCATATTACTTTAAAAAAGTTACCTTTTAATTAATGGTAATAATATAGGGCCAAAATAGAAAAATGGAAAAATCTAATAGTGTCACATTTCACTCTTAGGTAGATTTATCTTAGGACCAGCTTTATTATATATATATATGTATACGGATTGATGCATGTTATTCGCTGATTCCTGTGATCTGTAGTTTTATGATGTGAAGGAATAGTTCTTTCCAATTGAGGAAGTTGAAAGCACTTTGAAGTTGGATTTATTTCATGTTAGATACTTAGATTTGCAAAGCTCGTTTGGTTGAGGATCTCAATCTATTCTGAAGTTAATTTTGAAAAAAAGAAAACTAAATGTTTTTGACAAAAAGGAAGAATGCTGATTTTCCAGGAAAGCAAGTACCAAAACAAAAAAGGAAAGGGGAATCTATGTGAAGCATTTCCAGAAAATTCCAATGGCTGATATGGAAATAGTTCTTGTAAGATTTTAGCTCTGCCCTCCCTCATTTTAACTTTTACAGCCTCGCTTTTGCATTGATGTTAAGATGCCAAGTGACCTGGTGTTGAAACTCTTATGCCAGCCTGAAAAGAAGAATCCTGGGTTAACTCCAGTGGACTGGGTTTGGTTACTGGGTTCTGCTATAATGGGACTGGTGCGTTTTCTTAGTAGTTTTTTTCCCTCTTATTTTTCTAAATTCACGTGGCATGCCTTTTTCTTTTTACAGGTTGCTGTTATTAGTTCACTTAAAGTGCCTATGGCTGATTTTCGGGTTATTTTTGCTGTTATTTCTACATTTATCGGTTACTTTGCTAAGATACACATCAGGTAGAGCCTCTCTCTCTCTCTCTCTCTCTCTCTCTACTAATTCTCAATGTCTATGCTTATCTGTGTATGCTGTGCACTTTAGCACTGAACATTGCATGTTAGTCGGGCACATGAATGACACAGAAAATCTTTATGCAATTACTTGGCAGGTGATTTACATTTTGTCATCAGGATATGTGGATCACATTGTGCATATTCCTTACCAAACTGTGTTGGAATCTTATTCAAACATGGTTGAATTGGTCTTCGTAATCTTATATTCTCAAAGATAATTGTGGTCTTGATTTGTTGTAGAGTGTTTTTTTTTTTCTTTTTTTTTTTAGTTAGTTTTTTGTGTTATATGTTAAGAAAGTAAGTTTGGGCCTAACTCACCCCGAAAGCTAGTCTAAACACAAACGTAAAACCCATTATGCCTAGTCAAAACACAAACATGAGACCTAATACGTCTAGCCCAAACATAAACAAGAGTCCCAACATCGAATTGGAGAGAAATATATAGTACTTATAAGACCTTGGGCAAACCTCCCCTCTTAAGCTAGGCATACTTTCTTAACACTATATAAACAACACAATTTGATTGACTTGAATAACTCCCATCCAAATAAATTTTTTTTCTTATTTTAATATACTCTTTTTTTTTTTTTTTTGCCAACAATTGGTTTTAGAGCCCTAATGATCTTATGGACATGTAAGAGAAATCTTTAAACACAGCCATAGAATTTGTTGGTCCACCTATGACCTCCACCAATTTCCCCTTGGTTTCAAGTACTGATCCTACCCCATTACCTGAAAATCCAACATCCTCGACCAATCCAACGGCCTATGGTCTGCATCCAATTTCGGTGAAGATATTATCATTGTAGTCATCGATACTGGAATCTGGCTGGAGACCTAGAGCTATAGTGATGTTGGTATGGCTGCGGTACCTTCCAGATGGAAGGGAATTTGTGAAGGAGAAGGGTTAAATTCCTCAATGTGTAATTCAAAGCTCATTTCAATAAAGGAATTTTAGCTGCCCATCTTGGGATTAAAATTTTTAAATAAAAAATAAAAAAACAAGTGTTGTTTTGGATAGAAGAATATAGTTAACAATCTGAGGTTGGTGAGAAGTGCATCAAAATTGTTAGTTGGAGAGAAGTGCTCCAACAAAAAAAAACTTGTTAGCGGAGAAAAGTGCTCCGGAAAAATTAGCTAGAGAAAAGTACCCCAACAAAAAAATGTTATCTGGAGAGAGCTGCTCCAATCCATTAATTTGTGATTTGGAGAGAAGTGCTTCAACTACAATAAACCAAAAAATAAAATAAAATAAAATAAAGCCCATGTTTGAATTAAGAGAGAGATTGCTACAATCTAATTCAAAACATAGTTGAATTGGTCTTCCTAGAATATGATTGTATCTTTGAGAGATATTATCTTGATTAGTTTTTGAGTGATTTTTGTTGATTTAGTTAGTTTTTTTGCGCTATATAAACAACACAATGTGATTGAGTTAAATATCTCCCATCCAAATAAAAATTTCTTATTTCAATATGCTTTATTTTTTTGCCAACAACCTGTTACTGCATTATTACACTGGATAATTGACATGGGACTCTCACAAAATTTGATATGTGGTAGCAGGAGTGTTAAATTGCGGGTAGTTTCACCAAATTTGATTTTTGAAGTTGAAATTCTAATCCTTATAATCCGGGAAATGGTTTTCTTCATTCCCATAATTTTGGGGAGTAAGTTGGAATTTGAATGAGAGCGGGCCTTGCACAGCAGTAAAATTGCTTCTATGTAACCAGAAGTTTATTTTCAAGTCATGGAAACAACCTCTGTGCAGAAAGGAAATGGAAAAAAAAAATATGACAGAGGTTGACCAAAATGGGAATCCGTTATGTGAGCAGCAGATCTGTAGAAGAAAGGGAGGGAAGAGAGAGGAAAAAGAAACAGATAGGAGAAACAGGTGAAGAGGAACGAAGAAGGAAAGCGGAAAGAGAGAGAATATATAGGAGGGAGAAAGTAATAGTTGTATAGTCACTGAATTGATGTGTCAATTGCAATTTATTAGTGAAATTTATACATCATTAATCTCATCTTCTATTTATGTAGCTAACTATATTCCCTACACGTTCTCCCCTTTAACGTATCCACTGCCACAGTACCCTTAGTCATAACAGAGTGTTGTGCATTGGGAATGTCCTTGGCATTTGAGTATACTTAGTATATGTCCGACTCTGATAATGCCTTGGATGAGCATTCGCAGAATTCCTAGCTGCACATTGTGGTGTGTTGTTTATATGTGAAAATTATTATTTGGGAGGATTACTATTTAGTCCAACTACTTAATCCTTGTGTTTCCATTAACTATTTAGTTCATGTCTTTTCAAACTATTTACTGTGTAGTCCTTTCATTTTATTTAAACCTTTTAATAAAGTGTGAATGACTAAAATGTCTTTATTTTAAATTACCCTCTATAATTTCAAAACGATTATCATCTGATTTCTATAATTTCAAAATCACGACTAGTTTTTATAATTTTAAAATTGCAACTATTTAGTCACTGTAATTTCAAAATAACAATTATTTAGTTTTTGAAATTAATAGAATGGATCAAGTAGTTAACAATATGAAAAGATAGACTATTTAGTGTATTTTTGGGACTAAATAATTAATTTTCCTAAACTAGGAGACTAAATAGTAATTCTCCCTTATTATTTCTGCAACTGGTTTAGGGCTGTATACACTCTCCTAGTCTGGTTCTTTTCTTTAATCCTTTCTTACCCTCTTGTCCTGATGTAGCTATTATTTCTTCAACAACCTCAGGTATCAGCGGAGCTTGGCTACATACCAGAAATTAATTACGCAGCTCATGTATGACAAACAACTAGATAGTGGAAGGGGTACACTTCTTCACCTGTGTGACAATGTCATTCAACAGGAAGTGAGTTTCAGTCATGATGATTCCTTCTTTACTTACTATTATCAGTAGGCTGAGCTTTTCTTAGACTAGCATCAATTTATCAGATGAAATATATTATGCCTACTTATTCTGCTAATTAAAGATTTTATAACTATTCACGAACTATAGTTAACCAGTGATCGGACTGGATATTCAAATAGTAAGTGACCCATAGAAGATGTTCAGGATTTGGAATGATTGTTTCACTGTCTGTGATGATGGCAGGGGGGCACGGTTTGGTGCCATCGATGAAGCCAAGGAGATCGTAGCCTATAAATAGTCTGCGAAATTGCAGTTTCCAGGATAAGTAATTGTTTTTGGCTGAAGCTTTATTAGCTGGTGTTTGATCTGTGGAGGGGAGAGAAAAAAAAATTCAGAGTATGGTTTGGAGAGTACAGGGGATCAGAAGCTCTGATACCATACTAGATTAAAGAGATATATGAGAACTATATGGAAAAGGAAAAGCTTGATTTTCATTGATTAAGTGCAGAGCTTTTATACTGCACTTTGTTACAATATTAATCTTATAATTAAGGAAAGATAATTAAGAGAAAACATAAAGCTAATAACTTGAATTTAAATTAGGAGATATGTAGATAAGAGAAGATTCAGATGCTGTTGGCTTGCTGATAAGCATGATGCTGAAGAGCTGCTTGCTGTTTACTGTGTGGATAAGGATAAGCATGATTTTGATTGAATCATGTTTATCTGATAGAGATAAGCCATTTCAGAAGAGTTTAATTACTTTGCTCAATAGAAAATAGGTTGCGACTTTACATACTTGGATAGCAGTTTGAGTTGTAACTTATATCATATCACCTGATTCGATTCCGTTACTTCGTGGAACTTGACAATATAGCTTATTTATTGCATGTGAAGAATTTCAGATTTCAGGTGGGTGAGTATATATGTAGTATAGAAATGATCAGTTGACTGTAATCAAATATTTTGAAATGTTTTACTTGGTTTAGAATTCAGGAAAGTTCCATTTAATTTGTATACTTCCAGATGCTTCAATCATTTTATTATTTCAGGTCAAAGAAGTTATCATTTCGTTCTTTATATTGATGAAACAGGGCAAAGCCAAAAGGAAGGTACGCAACAGCTCTCCCCTTTTACTTTTATGTTGTTTCCTGATTGCTGGAGGATATGATGTGGGTCCCTGTAACATTACTTGTAACCATATGATAATGTGAAATAGGATTTGGATGAGCGTTGTGAACAACTGATCCAAGATCAGTTTGGCGAGATCTGTAATTTTGATGTTGATGATGCAGTCCAAAAATTAGAGAAATTGGGTATTATTACACAGGTGAGAACCTATATTCTCCCTTACAAGATTCAGTAAATATGTATTAGAAATATAGTTTAATCTAAAGCCAAATCCGAAGTACATTCAATCTTTTCTTGATGATTGTTGCTGATATCACAGGCATCACCTAATGGGGCCAAGTTGCCAACTCTCTCTCTCTCTCTCTCATTGGATTATTTCTGTGAAGTCTAACAAGTCTCTTTAATGCAGGATGCTCATGGACAGTATAGTTCTGTTGATATAGGACGGGCTAATGAAATTATTGGCACCACGACTGAAGAGCTTGTCCTCAATGTGAACCGACAGGGAAACGGCAAGCCCTGATGTTATCTCTGTAATATTTGTGATGCTTATGTAAATGCAATACTACTGCTGCTTTTCTATTTGAATTGCCTAGCCCCATGCTAATACATTCTTATTATTGTTCATTTTATTATAAGATTCTCTTAATTGCTTTATTTTGACAGAGTTCAAGCCAAGATACCATATGGAGACGAGTTTTAAATCCAATATACGATAATTGGTATAAATAAGAATCAATTTATAAATAGTGTAGAAATATGACGAAACTACTTGTATGCATTAATGCTTTAGAGAAAAGGCTGAAGGAGCTTGTTGATGAGGCTGCAAATTGTTCCACTCATGAGGGCTCACAATAGGCCTTGAGTTAATCTGCCTCGATTCTAAACAAAAGACAAGTATGCTGAGGCACTAAAAGAGAAAATTGAACACCTTTTATCTATAATAGCTAAGTTGTATTGGAGTGAAGACAAGCTGATAAAGCTTGAAGCATCTAAAATATATGCACGTAGGGGATATTCTCTCTGAAAGAAGAAGAGTGAACTAATAGAAATAGAAAAATGACTTCAAATATTTATTTAATCTGGATATGGATTTCAACTCCGAGATTGATTTCTCAATCAATATTGATAAGGGCCTCCCACCCCTAATCCAAAAGATTACAAATTTCTCCAATAAACGAAAATGCTGATATGGATCAGTGGAAGCCACTGAATTTGTTTCTCACGGTTGTCTTATAGGAGCAATGGAT
>CAOGCB010964404.1:0-21476 GCA_948266635.1 Cnidoscolus chayamansa | reverse complement strand
TATTGACAAAGAAAATACATATTGTGAATATGTATGTTTGAAATGATATTGATGCATGGTTTTAGCTTACTGAGTTATATACTCAGCGTTTATCCCTGATAAACGCAGGTGAAAGTAGCAAAGGGACTCAGGACAAGCAGTAAGTGAAGTTAAAGTCAACAGAGGTAGAAATTGTAAAAGTTTATGTATTCCAAGGAGTTTTGTAATGTATATACTTTATAATTTTGTAATTATCATGTGAATAGAGGCAGTATTGTAATTAAGAAAATTGTATGTTATTTGTATTAATACTTTCATTTTGGATAAATACTTTTGAAAGTGTTTTATACTGATTTACCATGTTGTGATATTTTGTTTTGAAATGAAGGATGAATGTTGAGTATGGATTTTGATTGAATGAATAAATATTGTTTTAGATTATTTTTAAATGCGAAAAAAAAATTATTACAGGTTTTAATTGAGCTATGATCCTAACTATCCCTTACAGGGTGATTAGGGATTTCTGTAGAGGAAGGAGGAAATCACTATTCATTCTGTGGGAGCATGTCATAGGGGTTGTGACAACAACATTTGCCATAATTTACCTAAACTTCATTATAATGGATTCCTTTCAATTTCTTTAAATCATTAACATGAAATATCATTTTATTTTTTGTTAGTGTCTTTGACACTAACTTCACCTAATTATACTCTTAAAACCACAACTTTTTCCATAGTTTGAAAATTCAACCTAATTTCATCATTCTTTAACAAAATCTCATTTTTTCTCATCATACATGCATACCTAACTTTCATCTAGACTCTTTTAAACATTTTCAATTGGTACTAACCTTTTTCTATTGTGGAGGATCTTGCTAAACTCCCAAATCACCTAAAGCTTTTAGTTTTTATTTATTTGCTTAACTTCTACTTCAATTGGGGTGTGATCTTTTTTGAATTTCTTCAAAGTTCACCCTCTTTGCTTAGACTTAACAATACTTTAGTTTCTAGAGGTGGCGAGCTAGTTGAGAGAAAATTTAAGTGTATAAACCTTCTTCCACCAAGATGACACCTCTTATATAGTCAGTTGGCCAACTAGGTTTCGACGGTTGAACCTTCAGATCGACAGCTGAACCTTTAGTTTGATGGCTGAACTTGGCTTTTCAGGTTGCCCTTGCTGAAATTTCACTTTAGTCCATCACTTTCTTCAGGCTTTTCATTTACTCCCTTAAAACTTTCATTTTTTACATTTTAACCCTTAAGGTATTTTAAATTTGGATTTTAGATCACTATTGCAGCCCGATTTATGCATATTCCATCAATATTCCTATCAGAAACTTGGATTTCGACATAATAAAAGTGTCGGGTGTCACATTCTTTCCCTCTTTTGGAATATTTGTCCCCAAATGTTAATCACATAACATATTATACACAGAACATACATATTAAACATAACACATATCATTTTATATGCATCACAACATCTTTACATAATTTACATTAGATCAAGGGGAAGTATTTCTTAATACAATCTTCAACTCTGAAACAAGTGCGGGTACTGTTGAACCATGGATCCTGGTTTCCCAAGTACATTTTTCTACATTATGGTGGTTTTAAAACACTTCAACCATGGGTATCTCCTTGTTCTAAAGTCTCTTAATTTGTGTGTGTCTAGAATTCATATAGTTTGCTCTATATAGGTGAGATTCTCTAGAATCTTAAACTCATGCTCTCTTAGAACCTTGCTAAGATCTGACACATGCTTTCTCTACATCGATATATGGAACACTGGTTGAATTCTTTCCATGGATGTAGGTAAATCTAGTTTATAGGTAACATCACTCATCTTCTGTATAATCTCAAATGGAGCAATGTACCTTAGAGCTAATTTACCCTTCTAAATAAATCGAACCACCCCTTTCATTAGAGATACCTTCAATAAGATAGTGTCCTCCTCCTGAAACATTAGTTGTTTCCATCTTACATCAGCATAACTCTTTTGTCTATTGATAGTGATCCTGAGTCTTTCTCAAATTATAGGAACCACCCTGTTGGTGATCTCCACAATCTCGGGTCTAGCTAAAGTTCATTCTCCAACTTCCTCCCAATATACTGGAGATCTACACTTCTGTTGGGTTTCGTATATCATGTAAAATAATTAAATGCAGTGGATAATATATGAAACCCTCCAAGGATCCATGCGATTCAAATTAATTTGATGAAAGGGATATGATAGTTACCTCTTGTAGTGCAAAAACCTTTGGTAATCAAACTACAGGTGTTGCTCGATGAACAACCACCCTCTGCTGGTATCCACACACGAACGACTGTTACTGAACAACGTAGAGTGCTAGCTCCTTTTGGTATTTAGGGTTTAATTCTTTGGTCGGTGTTTTTCTCAAAAACAGCCGCTCACTCTCTCCTGTCAAATAATGCAGGTAAGGACCCTTTTTATAACAAACCACTTAACCCTAACCTAATCAAATTTGATTAGGGTTAAGTATCTGACATAAGTATTCTAATCAGATATTTAAAATTAAAAGGGCCCAAATTAAACTCGATCTGTTCAGTACATTCTAGTGTGCGACCCAATAGGTTTATATTATGTTGGCAGTGGGCTAGTCCCATTGCAAGCCCATAAGTCATAAGCGACCTCTAGCAAGACATTATGACTACCCAAATAATATAAAATCAGAGCGTTTGTTGGGTTAGAAAAAGTTCAGGTAATAATTCAAGCATTGGAAGAGGAATAAAAGAGAAAGGTGGATAAAAAGACTCAAATTTGGCTAAGTATGGAGAGCCAAGGATTGATCGCGATCGTGACTCTAAAGCACACGGGCGCGACGCATGCATGAAAAGTTACAATAACTTCATAGCATAAGTCGTGGTCGTGACTTCCCTATTCACGGTCATAACTCGACCTTTCAGACAGAAACTACTTCCTGATCAGACAGACGTGCTGCTTCAATGAACCTCTTTGGTAGGAGTTGATGAAAACCGGTAATAACCATCAAGAATTGTCAACCAATTATCTCCTAAACTACCCTCCATCATTTCCTATAAATACCAACCAAATGAAGTAAGAAAGGAGATATTTTGACAGCATAAAACTCAGAAAAACCTTAGTATAGAAATAGGCGATAGTCATTCTTATTTATCAAAGTCAGAAGCATATCAAGAAATCCCTCGATGTGTGATGCCCTCCAGAGGCTGAAGTGTGATTTTTCTAATCTTCTTTTTGTTCTTAAAGGTTTCCTGTATGTTTATCTTTATTTTCTTTAATCAAAGCAACATTGTAAGGATGTTGGGTTCTTATTGAATGAGAATTTCTCTAAAGTTATATTGTTGATTCTGTGATTGAAATGTTGTTGGTTGAGTTTGTTCTCATAAGGAAATTAAACCATCCATATCAATAAGATAACATTTGCTTTGAACATGATAATGTGTGAAGAGAATTGCATGAAAAATCATTAACTTAATTTAACAAGATTTACTTCTAACTTGTTGCACTAATCAAAAGACAAGCCCTAGGATTAATTCTTACTAGAATAAGGAATTTGTTACATATAGATATATATGTAAGGAATAGCTTTAACTTATACCGAAAGGTTGGTTAAAAATACCCGAAAGCATTTACAGAAAGGCGATTTTGTAAAAACTCGAGTTTTGGTTAATGAGAAAAATATTTTGGCATGATCAAACTTTTGAATTGAGTTGCTGTCACTCTTGTTTAATTTAGATTAACAATTAATTTAGTTAAGTAATATTTGAAGTAGAAAAATAAACTTGAACTATCATAGTTACTGAAACATAAAAATGGGAATGAGTAGTAGGTGGACCTAACCCGTTCCTCGTGGGAACAAATTTTATATTACTACGTTGCGATCCGTATACCTGCGAGTAAATAAGTAACAAGTATTTGGCGCCGTTGCTAGGGAATGCGATGTTTTTTCATTAGTAAAAAATTCTCATGTGTGATTTGTAGTTTTGTTTTATTTTTATTTGTATGATTAGGTCATCTTATTTTGTTTGTGTCAAATGCTAATTACAACATTTTGGCAGGAACATTGATTCATCAACTTGTATGCCGAGCACTAGGTCTTCAAATAAAGAATTAGAGGAGTATCATCAGGAAATTGAGAAATTTTTGTCAAGTCAGAAAAAGAAAAAGAAAAAAATGAAGTTCAGGAATAATGAATGAACCAAATCCACCACGGCCATAGCAAAGGCTGATGGACTATGTCATTATGAGCCTTAATGGTTCTCAACAATGAGTCGTCTGACCACCCGTTAATGCTAACCAATTCGAGATAAACCCTGCATTGTTGCAAATGATCCAAAATAGTGTGCAATTCTATGGATTACCTAATGAGGACCCCAACTCTCATATAGCGAGTTTCGTAGATATTTGTGACACCTTTAAGGTGAATTCTATGCCAGCGGAAGCCATCAAGCTTCGGCTTTTTCCATTCACATTGAGGGATAAAGTGAAGGCTTGGTAAAACTCGCTGCCACCGAATTCAATCACTACTTTGGAGTAATTGGCCCAAGCCTTTTTATATATATATATTTTCCATTAGCAAAGACTGCCAGACTTATTAAAGAAATAACTTCATTCACCCAACATGATAATGAGTCCTTATATGAGGCATGGGAGAGGTATAAGGAACTTTAATGAGTTTGCCCGCACCATGGCCTTCCCCAAAACATATTGATCCAAACCTTCTATAATGAAGTGAATCCTGCTACGAGAGGTACCATAGATGCTATGGCAGGAGGATCATTGATGAAGAAAACAACAAATGATGCATTTGAATTGTTGGAGGAAATGGCGAAGCAACAATAGCATGTTGCCAACTGAAAGGGCCCAGGTAAGTCGTGTTAACTCTATACAAGCTTCTTCTTCAAATTCTAGAAAGAAAGTGCATGAGTTAGATTCTTTAACAATAATGCAAGCACAAATTTCTACTTTAGGTCATAAGATTGACAATTTAAACATGAATAAGTATGCACCTCTTAGTTGTGATAATTGTGGTCAAATGGGCATGTATCTAATGAATGCACTTATAGTCATCCGAATGCAGAGGAACAAATGAACTATGTCCAAGGACAAGTTCGCAGTAATCCCTATTCAAATAACTATAATTTTGGATATAGGAATTATCCTAACACATTTTGGAGAAACAATGATAACCAGGAATGGGGAAATCAAGTCAATCAACCACATGATAGGATAGGTCATCTGACAAATAAAATTGACAAGTTTATAGATGGGATTAATCAAAAAATGAATAACTAAGATGAAAATTTTAAGTGGTTAGAAAATAAGTTTGACCAAATTTTCAAAAATCATTCTTCATCTATACATAATTTAGAAGTACAAGTAGGGCAACTTGCCAATGCAATTCCGTCACGTGAGATGGGAAATCTTCCCAGTAATACTGAAAAGAACCCTAGGGAGAATGTAAGTGCAGTTGTGCTAAGGAGTGGGAAAGTTTTAGAAAATATAGCTCCTTCGGGTATTGACGCTAATATTGTGAATTCTGACTCTATTGAGCCAGTTTTGAAACTGAGCAAGGAAGAAAATTTTGCAGGAACAAAAGAAAAGGATAATGCAAAAGTTCTACAATGAAGGCCACCTTTTTCGCAAAGACTCAAGAGGCAAGAACAAGATAAGCAATTCTTGAACTTTATTAACAAATTGAAAAATGTGCATATCAATATGTCTTTTGTGGAAGCCATTACACAAATTCCAAATTACGGAAAATTTCTTAAAGACTTAATTTCAAAGAAACGTAGTTGGGAAGATGTGTCAACGGTGACGTTAATTGAAGATTATAGTTCTATAATCTCTAGCAAATTACCTACTAAACTCAAGGATCCCGGGAGTTTTAACATACCATGTAGATTGGGTGAGGTAGACTTCCCGAGGTGCCTTTGTGACTTAGGAGCAAGCATTAATTTGATGCCATTATCTATTTTTAAGAGGTTAGGTTTAGAAAATGAAGTGAAACGCACCAATATGGTGTTACAACTTGTAGATCAATCTATTAAAAAACCTTATGGTATTATAGAAGATGTGCTTGTTAAAGTTGATAAATTTATTTTTCCAACTGATTTTGTGATACTTGATTTTGTATATGATAAGAAAGGTGGACAAAAAGACTCAAATTTGACTAGGTATGGAGAGCCAAGGATTGATCACGATCATGACTCTAAGGCACACGGGCGCGACGCATGCATGAAAACTTACAGTAACTTTGTAGCATAAGTCGCGATCGTGACTTCCCTATTAACGGTCGCAACTCGACCTTTTAGAAGACATAAACTACTTCCTGATCAGACAAACGTGTTGCTTCAATGAACCTCTTCGGTAGCAGTTGATGAAAGCCGTTAATAACCATCAAGAATTGTCAACCAATCATCTCCTAAACCACCCTCCATCATTTCCTATAAATACCAACCAAATGAAGCAAGAAAGGACAGATTTTGACAGCATAAAACTCAGAAAAACCACCCTTCATCTAAGTGTGTATGCATGTGTGAGTATGGATACCATTAAAAATGTGATATCTAAAGACTATAAATGGGTAACTATGGCCAGAAAAAAATGGAACAAAACCTAGATTAATGGAATTATGACATTAAGGTGTTGGAATGATGCCAATGTGTATGTGTATAATTTTTATGTTGTTTGTTCAATTTTATGTGTATGAAAGGATGCTTAAATTATGGTGAAAAATGCTGCCTTAGGTGCATATTTATGGCAGGCTTTGTGAAAAAAAAAATCATTGGCATGATAAATGATCTTGTAATGTTGACCTAATTGGGTAAAAACTCGACTTTGTGCAAATTGTTGCATATGTGCTAAGATAATGTCATGTTGCTGCCCCATTTTGATCATGAATATATGATTGTTCTTAAATCTTTTATGCTTGAAACACTTGCATAAATGACTTATATTTGATAATGTGGTGATCTTCTAAAAGTTATGCTCGTAAGTTCGAGCATGAAAAGTGCAAATTATGATAAGTTTTGCAATCAATTTGGGAATGACATAAAATTGTGTCGAATTGTGCATCTTGCATATATAAGTGCATGGAATGGCCATTTGGCATAATTTAAACATAATGTAAATGCATGTTTCTCGTTGGCCCATAGTGACACCTGAAAGACTATAAATGGTAACATTGGCCTATTGTACTTTAGTGGGTATCGGAGTTAGCATAAAGCTATGATATACCATAATTCTTAGCAGTACTACACCATAAAATTGATTTTGAGGCTACTATGGGTATCTCATCGGTTTGGTTAGTTTAGAGTCTTACCACCTAATGACAGATAGTTTAGGCACTTGGTACTTGTTTTTATAACACTTGTACTTGGTTGCTTACATTCTCCGTATCTAGCATTCGAGCCTATCATAAGTTACATGGACTTAAAAAAATGCATCATGATCATGCATTTCATTATTGCAAATAGATGAAAAATCATACACACAAAAAGGTTTACATATAGTTAAAATAAAGAGTCATATACAATTATTGTTACACATAGATTGGTGATTATAACATGCGAAATATGATTGCATGTTATATGATTATATGTTAAACTTTATAGTATGACATGAAAAGGTGATTTATATGCAATACATATAATTATATTGTACGTTGATTATTATGCTACATTATATTGTTGTTTTTTTTATATACCCTATGAGCATGTAACTCAGCGCATTGGTTGGTTTCATATGTAAGTATAAGACAGTAAAGTAGTAAGAGATTCATCCACCAATCCACAGTTGCTGTAGTAGCTAGAGAACACATTAACTGGCCTATCTAAAAATTTGACACTATATGTATTTTACTAATTTTGGCATGTACATATAACTGTATGTAGTTAAATAATATGTTAGTTAGCCTTGTGAAGTAGATTGCTATAAGCATACTAAATTTATATGATGGGATGCTTGTGTGATGATATCGTTATATAAATTTTGTAACAAGTTTGAAGGTCTATATATGAGTGAAATTATGCTGATATTTAATCTAATTTAGTTAACAGGTTATAAAAATAAAATATTCATAAGAAAATAAATTATGCACAACAAGATAGACAATAGTAGCAGGCAATCCAGTAGTTCACCCTACTTGGGTTTTCATGGGTCCAGCTAGGGGGTGCTACATTGCTCTACATATGAGAGATTCTCTACAATCTCAAATTCTTGTTCTTTGAGAACCTTATTAGGATCTGACACATGCTTTCTCAGCAAGATATATGGAAAACGAGTTAAATCCTCTCCATGGAAGAAGATAAATTGAGCCTGTAGGTGACATCACTCAACTTATGTATTATTTCATTAGGTTCGACGCACCTACAAGCCAACTTACCCTTCTTTCCAAAATGAACCACCCCCTTCATAGGAGACACCTTCAATAATAACATATCCTCCTACTGGAACACTATTTTCTTCCATCTGACATTAGCATAGCTCTTCCGCCTACTAATCGTGGTATTTAATCTTTCCCTAATTATAGGAATCACCCTGTTGGTGATTTCCACAATTTTAGGTCCATCAAAGGACCTTCGTGAGTTCCTTGATGTATCTCCTTGTGAGATCCTTCTTGCTATGTGCCTCGTTGTGTAAGTGTTAGGGAGATCCTCTAATCCCTCATGTTTAGGAGGAACTCTTGACAAACGAGTTGATAGTCTTGATCCACTCATTTTCGCTTCTGTTAAGAAGACAAAACATAGAATATCATTAACATAACATTTAGTTCACGTATCACTACATGAACTCACATAACATTTCACATAAACATTCATTCATATACATAGTATACACGTGATCGTATCCTTAGCATATTTATCATTAACATAACATTTAGTTCACGTGTCACCACATGAACTCACATAACATTTTACATAAACATTCATTCATATACATAGTATACACGTGATCGTATACTTAGCGTATTTATCATCATAGCCATGACATTTAACATTAACCACCTAATGGAAGTCTAATCCCTTTGACATTTGCCCCATGACATTCTATAACATTTTTACATGCATTTCTAGGTCTGATCGTTTGAACCAGACTATGATACTAAGTCTATAATGGCCCGCTCTATCGGACTATTACTGTTGATAGAATCCTGACCACCCAAAGGTGACCAAAACTTTGATAAGTTGTAAAAAGTAGATGGCATTACATTTATTTTCATTACTTTACTTATTCATTGCTTATATATTTAACATTTACATTAACATACATTTAACTTAGAAATCTCATGCATTATATGGATTCAAGTACAACATTTCATAGAGAAAAATTAAATTTCTAGTACAAGTGTCATACATATACTTGTACGAACCATTAACATAAGCACTAAATCCAATGCAACTTTCATTAAACATTTCATACATGAGATTTAAAACATTCTTAATTACATAAGTTAGAACATTCTTAACTTTTTCATACATAAATATAAATCTAGGGGCAATTACATGCAAATATAGAGATACGTCCTCGTCTACCCTTTTAGTATGGTACGTCCTGCATACCTATGAAAACAGAATGAGAATCGGGAATGGGAAAGGAAGAAATAAAATGGGTAAGTTATCGAAATAGCTTAGTGAGCATATACATAAAAACATACATTATAAAATATATCGTGTCCGTGTAATGCAACACCTTCAAACATGTCACCTTAGGTAATACTATCACCAAGATTCCTAGTAGTTCCAATTAGTGAGCCATCTTTGGGGAACTGCCACATTTTTTTTAATATGTGCCAAGAAGCTCCTTGTGGCCATGTTGGACATACCATATACATGAACATACATCACAAACATATCCCTTAGAATATCCCAAACCTATTGTGTTTCATCTGATGGACATCCCGTGGTACATCCTGAGGGATATGCCGAAATGAATAGTCTCATGTACATTTTGAGAGACATTATGAGGTATGACATCTGAGTCATAACATTAAACATTTTCATTAGGGATCATGGATCATTCAATATTACCCTTCACAAATCATGTTATAAAGTAATGCATCATATAAAATGCATTTAATGCAACAACTAGGCATTATGATGCATGGGCATATTTTAAAATATTCATTCGATCATACAGTATCATAAAACATTTTAGTTGTATCCACTCACCTGGTTTAGACTTGAAGACGATGCCTCACCTTGTTAAAGTTGTCCCTAATTTCCCTGATCTAATCTTGTTTGACGGACAAGGATACGAGACTACTCAAGACTATAAAGAATACTTAAAAATACTCCTATTTATCTTGACAAAACATAGCAATGACTCACACTTTTGAATATACATATAAATTATTGTCCAGAATTGGTACTATAGTTGGGATCTTAGTGATTCGAGATGAACCATTCGGCTATCCAAGTCATTTCTCTTACTTAACCAAGTGATACTAAACCATTATCTCTCATTACCAAACTATAATCTATTACCGAGTGATGACTTATTTTTCTTCTTCAGTCACTAGACTAACCCTAGCCGAGTGATGCCACTGTTCATCCTTCGACTACCGAGCTATAATTCATTGACTTTGGTCAAATAATGCCTTGAGAACATCCTTAACCATTCTATTATATATGTTGTCCCAAGGTTGAGTGACCAAGAGAGGGTGATTTTGTCACTTTTTGACTTTTCTTAAATTTTTCAAGTTATTGCTCCAAACGTATGTTTTAAGTTATGGCTAAGTACTTTCAATAGGAGTTCTATCCTTGTTTCAGTATGCTAATTTAATTAATTATGATGATTGGACTCAAAATTAGCTTAGCTAGTTTCTTGCTGTAAAGAATTTACAGTTCACGCTATTGTTCATAGAGAGTTATTGATATTAGAAACGAAATCAAGCTTAGCTAATTTTGATCTATCTAAGAAGCTCTATTCACTATAATGTTTGCAACAGATTTGGCTAAGTCTTCAGATTTACCAATTTCAGTTCATCAATCTTTAAATTTTAATGACACTTTTTCAGGTTTAGGCAACACTTAAGTAATCAATAAAATTAAACTTAATAATCAATATATTTGCACAAAGTAAGATCAAAAGCATTTAGTTTTCAATGTATTTTTCATTGCGACACATACAGAAACTTAAGCAATAAATTGACAGAGAGTAGAGTTGAGAGAATTCAAACACAGAATTTATAGTGGTTCGGCTAAAACCAGTCTACGTCCACTCTTCTCAAGAGTCTTCTTGATAGTTCCACTATCTATCCCTTTTCCAGGTAGAGATGACACCCTTTACAATTCTACCAAGCTTTACAGGTACTTAGCTAACCTCTTCCTAGCTTCACAAGTGCTAAAGAACCTTTAACAAGTTTGAATACCCCTCAAACTTCTTTTAGCTTCAAGGTGCTAAAGAACCTCTTCCAAGTAATCCAATCTTTCACTTGAATACAATAAATGTTTGTACATAATTCTTAAAAACAAATCTCTCTTTCACAAATACAACATAATGTTATTTAAGAAGAGAGAAGATATGCTAATGAAGATCTTGAATGAATGCTAAAAATCAATGAAAATTAACTCGGTAAGATTGCTCAATAATAGTGTTTATTCATTAGCCAAAAAATGATGTAAATGCAAGTATTTATAGAGGAAATTTTCTCCTAGGGTTCCTTCATAAGAAGACACCATAACAGCTATTTTTCTAGTCGTTGGAGTCTGCCAGACATCTGCACAGTCTATACACTTCGTATTGTGTCAGACTTTCTGTTAGGCCTGGTTTAAAATTAGCTTAGCTAAAAATGCTGACTCCAAAAGTAGCTTGGCTAATTTTAAAATTAGCTTAGCTAATTTTAAAAGTAGCTTAGCTAAAAATATTTTGATCAAAAGTAGTTTGGCTAATTTCTTTTTCAAAGGCTAGTTTCAGAATTGGTTAGCTAAATTCATTTTCTTAAAAAGACTTCATCTAAAATTAGTTAGCTAATTTTAACTCTTGAGATAAAATTAGTTAGCTAATTTTAACTCTTGAGCTAAAATTAAGAATCTAATTTTAGCTTATCTTAAGTCGATATTTCTTGCCTTACTAAAAATCATTTTGAGCATAGGAAAATATTTTTAATGCATGAGAGATCATTGGCATAAGTTCTCAATTCTCTTACATGTTTTTGGCCTATGTCTCATTTCTTCATGTTTCTTCATGATGAGCTTCCTTTCCATGCTCTTTTTACATCTTCATTCTCTTGGTCTTCTTTCACCCTTTGATCTAAAACTCTTAAACCAATTGTTAGCGTAATTCATCAAGTTTTGTTGTCATTAAAATAGGTTTTCTCTTTTATGGGGTCAACAATCTCTCCCTTTTTGATTATTACAAAACTCAATGCTCATAAGGAGAAATATATATCATTATCGTTCAAGATATTCACATGAAGGAATAATATGCTCTTTAAAAGAGATACTTCCCCTTAGTTCATGCTCCCCCTGAATTATAGATCTCATGAAATTTCATCATTTTTCACAAGTATTTTTCAGCAAATCAAGATCATCAAAATGTCACAGATTAATCACAGATTTATAGCAACAAATTCACAATCAACATTTATCATCATCATGTTCATCAACATTTATCATCATCATTCATTTCATATCTGTATTTCTCCTGGAGTATATCATTCTTCTCCCCCTTTTTGTCATCAATCTGAAAAGAAAGAGGGATTAGAATAACACTAACAGAACATAGGATGTATATGCAAAGAAAAATACAGCAAAATTTTCAAAATGATTTTAATTATCCATGAAACATGTTGTGCAATTCATATATTAAGTATCTAAAAATTTTAAACATAAGCAAAAGATATTGATTGTTCTGCAAATAACAGTAAATAAACAAGTTGGTAAATTTTCAGATATCATGGGGTCTTGTAACACTTCTAGAGGCTCCAGGTTTGACTTTCACAGTCGGAAGACCATGTCTTGCACTTCTTCTTAGAGGTGCAGTAATCCTAGAAGCGACTAGTGGCTAGGTCTTTTTCAGAGTGAGAGAAGGAGCTAGAGAATTTTCTTCAATAAGAGAAACTGTAGGAATTTTAGGAACAATAGGCATGACAGAAGGCTCAAGAATTGCAGCTGTAGGTTCATTTTCCTCATGAGTGCTTTTCCTCTTTTTATCTTCTTCTGCACACGCACTTGAGGTTTTGTGTTGCTATTTAGTGCAAGAATCTTGTCTACCTTCTCCTCAACTTTCTCTAAATGAAGTAAAAATCTGAATCAACCCAATCTTTTGTTCTTGTAGCTTCCTGCTGCAATTTTAAGCTTATCTCTAGAGTTCCTACCATAAGTTTGACAGTGCTCTTTAGGGTACTTAACATCTCTAAACTCTACTGATTTACTGATTCACTGATTCACTCACGATTTCTCTTTCTGTGCTAGTGTTGCTCGATTCTCCTTTCTCTCTATTCTTTTTCCTTTTGTCATCTTTATTTTCCACTACAACAACTTTCTTTTCCGTATGCTTCTCAGTGTTTGGTTTGGTATTGTAGTTTTCTTTATTCACGAGCAATATTTTTCCTTCCTCTTCACTTTTCACATCTATTCCTAACTTCTCAAAGATTGATGAAAAAAAAACATTGCATAAGGCAAGTTCCTGACAGTAGAGCTCTTTAGAATAGACTTGAAAATGAGGCAGAGCATGTTAAGGGATCTTTTGTGGATCACATGCCAGAGAATGCACCACTCCACTTTGTTGAAATAAGAATGGCTCTCTGTTCTTGGATATAGATAGTAGATGATCATAGTGTGCAGGATTTTGATGTGTTTGGGAAAATATGCCATGCTTAGTTTTTCAGAGGAATCATCTAATCTTAGAAGTAGGGATTTTTTTTAAAATCTCTTTCATTATACTCACTCAGTTTAGCTACATCCTTAAAAGATCCTACTCTATTTCCTTCGTTAGAAACCTCTAAGACTTCACTAAAATCCTAGACTTTTAAAGAATATATTTTTCCTTTCACAGTAGTTGTCAATTCATCCTTATTGTTAGTGATGCCTAGGTTTCCATAAAACTCCTGAACAAGTTCAAGGTAATACTCTCTCTTCTTTTTCATTAGTTTCTCCCAACCTTGAGCAATGAATAAATCGATCAATCTAAAGCTTACTAGCTTAAAAGCTATTCATAGTATGTACCTTGGAATAAAGAGTGAACGCATGATAGCTTGGGTTTTCACCATTTTTGCTCTCTTGGCATAAGGCTCCAATGGTTGAGCAGGAGACACTTCTGGCTCAGTCCTTCGAATAGATAACGTTGTCTGTTCAGGCTCAACTTTGTGTTTCAACTATTCCAAGTTCCCTTCTAATCCTACAGAAAGTTTCTTCATTCAAGGGCTTGGTGAATATGTCAACAAACTAATTTTCAGTGTTTACAAATTCTAGCCTAATGTTTCCTTTCTTGACATGATCTCTTATGAAGTGATTTCTTATTTCTATGTGTTTAGTCCTAGAGTGCTGAACTGGATTCTTGGACAAGTTCATGGCACTAGTATTGTCGCATCTAACAGGTATATCTACCATTTTAATTCCATAATCTTAAAGTTGTTGTTTCATCTAAAGAATTTGTGCAACACAGCTTCCTGCTGCAACATACTCAGCTTTAGTAGTTGACAGAGCAACAGAAGATTGCTTTTTACTATGCCATGAGACTAGTGAATGTCCTAGAAATTGGCAAGTTCTTGATGTACTTTTTCTATCTAATCTGCTACCTGCAAAGTCTGAATCATTGTACCCTATCAAATCTTTGTTTTCTCATTTGGGATACCATAATCCAATTGAGATAGTTCCTATCAGATATCTAAATATTCTTTTTACAGCTTTTGATTGAAATCTAGCACATAGGCATACACTGAAGTGAATATCTGGTCTAGAAGCAGTTAAGTAAAGAAGAGATCCAATCATACCTCAGTACATTTTCAGATCAACTTCCTTACATGTTTCATCCTTGTCCAGTTTGATATTTGTGTTCATTGGAGTGCCTATGTTCTTCAGACTTTCCACTTTGAACTTTTTCAGCATGTCTTTGATATTTTTGGATTGATTAATTAAAATTCCTTTGCTCTCTTGCTTGATTTGCAGTCCGAGGAAGAAGGTTAGTTCTCCTATTAAGCTTATCTCGAATTCACTCTGCATTAACTTGGAGAATTTCTTGCAAAGAGATTCATTAGTAGCATCGAATATAATATCATCAATATATATTTGCACAATTAACATATCTTGATTATAGTTTTTATGAATAGAGTTGTATCTACTTTGCCTCTTCTGAAATTATTTTTTAGCAAAAATTTACTTAACCTCTCATACCAAGCTCTTGGGGCTTGTTTTAATCCATATAGCGCTTTGTCAAGTTTGAATACATAGTTAGGATGTATTGGATCTTCAAAGCTAGGAGGTTGAGCAACATAGACATCCTCCTCTATATATCCATTCAAAGAGGAACTTTCAACATCCATTTGATACACTAGGAAGTTTTTGTAGCAAGCATAGGCACACAACATTCTGATTGCTTCTAATCTAGCTACTGGAGCAAATGTTTCATCAAAATCTAAGCCTTCTTCTTGGTTGTAACCTTTTGCAACTAATCTAGCTTTGTTTCTAATTACATCACCAAGTTCATCCATTTTGTTTCTAAAGACCCATTTTGTGCCTATGACAGAGCAATTGTTTGGTTTCAGAACTAACTTCCAGACTTTATTTCTTTCAAATTGATAGTTCTTCTTGCATGGCCAGAATCCAATGTTCATCATATTGAGCCTCTTCAAAAGATTTAAGCTCAATGAGAGAGACAAATGCAACATTACTATAGAAACTTTGAAGTTGACTCCTTGTCATAACTTTTTATGAGGGTTCTCTAAGTATGTCATCTTTGGGGTCATTTCTGTGGTATCTCCATTCTTGAGGAAGATCATTAATTTCAAGTTCTTACAGATTTGGTTCATTTTCAAGTAAATCTTCAGTATTAGTCTGTTCATTTGAATTTGAAGATTTTCCTTCTGTAGAATCTAGGAGCTTGTCATTATTTTCATTTTCATTTTCTTTGCTTATCTTTAGCTTACTGAATATTTCATCTATTTCATTCTCAACTAAATCATGTTTCTCTAATGTGGGGTTGATCTCATCAAAGACTACATATACATATTCTTCAGTGGTTAGACTTTTTCTATTTAATATCCTAGAAGCTTTACTGTTTATGGAATATCCTAAGAAAATGCCTTCTGATACTTTTGCATCGAATTTCTTCAGGTTGTCCTTGTTGTTTAAGATGTAGCATTTACAACCAAAGACTTGGAAATGAGAGATACTTGGCTTCTTCCCTTTCCATGGTTCATAAGGGGTTTTCTTGATTATGGCTTTAATAGTAACTCTGTTGACTATATAGCAAGCCGTGTTAATAGCTTATGCCCAAAATACTTAGGTAGATTGTTTTCATTTATCATAGTTCTTGCAATTTCCTGCAAGGTTCTTTTCTTCCTTTCAACTACACCATTTTGTTGGGGAGTTCTAGGCGCAGAGAATGAGTTAACAATCCCTTCCTTAGAGCAATAATTATTGAACAAATTGTTTTCAAACTCCTTTCCATGATCACTCCTAAGAGAGATGATATTGTGTCCTTTTTCATTGCTAACCCTTTTACTAAATTTCTCAAATACTTCAAAAGTTTCATCCTTATGTGACAAAAAGAATACACAGGTGTACCTAGAGTAGTCATCAACAATCACAAAAACATATGATTTTCCTCCCATACTCATGGGTGTGATTGGACCAAACAGATCCAGGTGTATGAGTTCTAAGACTTTTGATGTTGTTATATCAGCTTTTGACTTAAAACTAATTATGGTTTGTTTACCAAGGAGCATGTTTGCAAGGATAATCATTTTCAAAATTTAGCTTAAGCAGTCCTCTAACTAAATCTTTCCCAGAGATTTTTGAGATTAGATACATGCTAGCATGTCCAAGTTTTCTATGCCATAACCTACTATTTTCTTTTAAGCTGACAAGACATTTTTCACTGTTCATAATGCATTCAAGATCTAACATATACACATTCTCATGTCTAGGTCCAATAAACAGTATATGATCATTTTCATCAGTAATTTCAAAGTGAGTAGTAAGAAAGGTTACCTTGAATCATTTGTCACACAGTTGACTTATACTAAGTAGATTGAATTTTAGACCTTGGACTAGAGCAACATTTTCAATGCATGGTTGACATCCTACAGATCCTTTTCCTATGATTTGAGCCTTTCCTCAGTCGCCAAATCTGACAAAGCCTTCATTTTTCATTATTAGTTTTGAAAATTGGCTCTTATCCCCTGTCAAGTGTCTAGAGCATCCACTGTATATGCATCATTTTGTTGGTTTTGCTCTATTTTTCAGATATAACTGCCAAAAGATCTTTCAGAATTTAGGTACCCAAGCCTTTTTGGGTTCTTAGAAGTTAGCATTGCTGGATTTTGGTACCCAAATCATTTTTGTTTTGGTAAATCTTTTTCTGATAAGGCATGAATGAGTTACATGTCCAGCTTTATTACAAAGAAAGCATGTTACAGTTGGCATGTAAGGTGATGCAGCTTTCACAAAGTTTCTTTTGTATCCAGTTTTAAGACTCAGATTACTGTACCCTATTCCTAGTTTTTCTTTTAACAGTCTCTGCAATCCTAAGAGTATATCTAGATTATGTTTTCCTTTTGTAAATCTAGATAAGTCTTCTGTCAGGATATTCACTTGCTTTTCTAAATTTTGATTTTTCTCAAGAAGCATTTCCTTTTTTTTGCTTAATTTCTCTACTTCATTTTTTTGTTCTTTTATCAATTCCAATTTAACTTTGAGGGATTTGTTTTCATTTTTAATTTCAGTCAAAATTTCTAATTCTAATTTTAGAGTTTCATTTTCTAGTTTTAGATGACCGCATTTTTTCTTGTAGACTTGTATTCATTGTAAACTCTAACAAATGCAATTTCTAATTCATCTATATTTAGAGAGTCAGAATTGTGTACCTCATGATCTGAGTTGACTATTGTTCTGAATGATCCTCTAAAGCCATCTTGCAAATTTCTACACAATCATCTTCACTTTCTAATGAACTAGTATCTGAATCAATACATACAACAGCCATGGTTTTCTTTCCTTTTTCTTCCTTGCTTCTTCTTTTTCTTAGTTCTGGACAATTTGGTCTTATGTGTCCTGGCCTATTACATTAATAGCATATAATTTCCTTTGATTCCTTCTGAATAGGAGGAGTTGCATCCTCTTTTGAGATAAGTTTCTTTGTAAAATTTTTATATCTTCTTCCTTATTTTTGAATGCTCTCTTGAATCTTCTGGCTAGCATGGCCATTTCTTCATCATCACTGGAGCAACTTAAAGATTCAGATTGTCCAGACTTTAAGGCAACATTTTTGAATTTTTCTTCATTTGCACTATCTACCTTCAAAGCTATAATTTTCTTGGCTTTTTCCTTTTCTGTATTGTCTTTCTTGAACATCATTTCGTGAGCTATCAATGATCCAATAAGCTCATCATATGTGTACCTTGAGAAGTCATTGGTATCGAATATTACAGTAGTTTTGGCTTTCTAAGATTTTGGCAGTGATCTCTATATCTTTTTTACAAGCTCTTCTTTATCAAATCTTTTTCCTAAAGCTTTTAAAACATTTACTAAATTAGTAAACCTTGTACTCATATCTGTCACAGCTTCTCTAGGTTTCATTTCAAACAATTCATAATCTCTTAGCAGCATGTTGGCCATTGATTATTTGACTTAACTTGTGCCTTCATAAGTTACCTCCAGCTTATCTCATATTTCTTTAGCTGTTTCACATCCAGAAACTCTGTTATATTCATTTAAATCTAATGCATAGTGTAAAATATTTATAACTTTTGCATTTGTTGAAATTCTTCTCCAACCCTTGTCATCATATTTTACTTCCGTTTTTGGAACATGATTTTTATCTTTATCTTCTTTCATAGGAATAATGGTCTATTTTGTATGATCCTCTAGGCTTCTATATCTACAGATTGAATAAAGTTTCTCATCCTAGTTTTCCAAAAGGAATAGTTTGAGCCATTAAACAATGAGGGTTTAGTAATAGAATGTCCTTCTGCTAATAGATTAGGAATTCCAGCCTGGTTTGATGTACTAGTCATTTTTTTTTATCTTCCTAAGGTTGTTAGACCTTAAGCAATAGGATTAGGCTCTGATACCAATTTATTGTCCTAAGATTGAGTGACTAAGAGGGGGTGAATTGGTCACTTTTGACTTTTCTTAGACTTTTCAAGTTATTGCTCCAAACATATGTTTTACGTTGTGGCTAAGTACTTTCAATAGGAGTTCTATCCTTGTTTAAGTATGCTAATTTAATTAATTATGATGATTGAACTCAAAATTTGTTTAGCTAGTTTTTGGCTGTAAAGAATTTACTGTTCATGCTACTGTTCACAGAGAGTTATTGATATCAGAAACTAAATCAAGCTTAGCTAATTTTGATCTATCTAAGAAGCACTATTCACTATACTGTTTGCAAAAAATTGGCTAAGTCTTCAGATTTACCAATTTTAGTTCAGCAATCTTTAAATTTTAATGACACCTTTTCAGGTTTAGGCAACACTTAAGTAATCAATAAAAGTAAACTTAATAATCAATATATTTGCAGAAAGTAAGATCAAAAGCATTCAATTTTCAATGCATTTTTCATTGAGACACATACAGAAACTTAAGCAATAAATTGACAGAGAGTAGAGTGGTTCGGCTAAAACCAGCCTACGTCCACTCTTCTCAAGCTTTTTCTTGAGAGTTCCACTATCTATTCCTTTTCCAGGTAGAGATGACACCCTTTACATTTCTGCCAAGCTTTATAGGTACTTAGCTGACCTCTTCCTAGCTTTACAGGTGCTGGAGAACCTTTAACAAGTTTGAATACCCCCTCAAACTTCTTTTAGTTTCAAGGTGCTAAAGAACCTCTTCCAAGTAATCCACTCTTTCACTTGAATACAATAAATGTTTGTACAGAATTCTTAAAAACAAAATCTCTCCTTCACATATACAATAGAATGTTATTTAAGAAGATAGAAGATATGCCAATGAAGCTCTTGAATGAATGCTAAAAATCAATGAAAATTAACTTGGTAAGATTGCTTAATAATAATGTGCATTCATTAGCCAAAAAATGATGTAAATGCAGGTATTTATAGAGGAGAATTTGCTCTTGGGGTTCCTGCACAAGAAGACACAACAACGACTAGCTTTGTAGCCGTTGGAGTCTGCTAGACGTCTACACAATATGTGCACTCCGTACTGTTTTAGACTTTCTATTAGGCCTGACTTAAAATTAGTTTAGCTAAAAATGCTAACTCCAAAAGTAGCTTAACTAAAATTTTTTTGATTAAAAGTAGTTTGGCTAATTTTAAGAACAATCGGCTAATTTCAAAATTGTTTGGCCAATTTTTTTTTATAAATGCTCGTTTCAGAACTGGTTGGCTAAATTCATTTTCTTAAAAAGGCTTCATCTAAAATTAGTTAACTAATTTTAACTCTTGAGCTAAAATTAGGAATCTAATTTTAGCTTGTCTTAACTCGATATTTCTTGCCTTACTAAAAATCATTTTGAGCATAGGAAATTATTTTTAATGCATGAGAGATCATTGGCATAAGTTCTCAATTCTCTTACATGTTTTCGGTCTATGTCTCATTTCTTCGTGTTTCTTCATGACGAGCTTCCTTTCCATGCTCTTTTCACATCTTCATTCTTTGGTCTTGTTTCACCCTTTGTATCACACTCGCAAGCCCAGGCCTGTAACACCCGCAAGATCAAGTCGTGATAGCCTCTATTGGGATCACTCCCTCAAGGCAGGATTTGTTTATTTGGCCCAGTGGTCCTTCTTCTTCCCACTAGGTCGCCTCTCCCACGACTCGAACTCAAGACCTTAGCCTTAGCATTGCGAGTGTGAGTACCAATTCTTCCGCGGAATGACATTATGTTGATATAATTATTAATTGTTGATTATGTTGCAAGTGATGGGACCATCATCACATTGTTGTGTGCTTGGTGATTGTTCTTGTAATTATACTGAGATAGTGAAACATGTTGTGAATGAATCCTATATGAACTATGAGATGTATTGGTAATGATTGAGCATGGAAACATGTGTGAGTGATATATTGAAAAAGAAAATGTGAATGAGATGATGAGTTTATTATGCTGAGATTAATAGTAAAGAAAATCATATGAGTATGACTATGGAAAATATGACTTGAGTGTTGCATATAATGACATGGCATTCATAGAGCATATCATGCATAATCACAGGAAGACCCGTAGAGATGTAGTGGTGACCTGTGATATAAAAGAAAAATATGAAAAGACCCGTAGAGATGTAGTGGTGACCCATGATATAAAAACAAATGGAAAGACCCGTAGAGATGTAGTGGTGACCCGTGATAAAAAGAAAAAGTATGAATGA
>CAOGCB010963683.1:0-14141 GCA_948266635.1 Cnidoscolus chayamansa | reverse complement strand
TAATGAACAAGAAGGAATTTACAAAAATGAAATCACTTCTCGCCTCTATGAGGGCATCACACCTCGAGGAATCTCTTAAGTTGTTGCTGGACTTGATCGTAGGAATGACTCTCGCCTTTCCTTGAAAGTAATGTTTGAATTTTACTTTTTTCTTCTTTTACACTTTTCTGTTCTGATTGCTCTCTATATGATCCCCTTTTTTGCTCCCCTTATGGCTTCTTTTATAGATAGATAAATTGTGGAAGTTGTAGGACAGTTTGTTGATCAGTTGGGTCAGTTTTGGCCGGTTTTTTGCAACTACCAATGGTTAAGAATAGTGGTTTCGCAGGCGCGAATACTTTATGTCTGGAAATTTGCCCAAGTCGCGACCGCGAATTATGATGTCGCGACCGCAAAGACTTTCTGCCTAGAAGTTGCTTCAAGTCACGACCGCGAAACACTTTGGCGCGGGCGCGAATACTTTCTGCCTCAAATGTCTTATCTCCGGCGCCTTTAATTTGCGACCAAGAACCCTCTTTGTCGTGGTCGCGAAAACCTTCTGCCTGTGACTACCAAAACTCACCCTTTTTTATTTGTTTTAACTTCAATTCCACCTTCCCATGTTTATCTCCATGCCTGTATTCATTTTAACCCAAAACTATACAAAAACAAGTGAAACATAACAAAAACGTATAAAAACACACAAATTCACACAACAAAATATGGTACTTAAGCAATGCCATTAAATTGAAAGATAAATTAGAGGTATGACACATCATAGGGACCGTAGCTGCCTATGTTGCATTTCAAAATGGTTATACAGGTACATATTAGGTACCCCACATGGACTAGTTGATACGTCTTCCATATTTAAAATGGTAATTACTGTAACTATCAGTCGATCATGCTTAATATGCTTGGGCCTTAAATGTTGTTATAATTTTGAACAATGATGAACATTTCAATATATAAAATGAAATACATTACCGTTATAGATACTGGTAATAATTGATGAGATATTAACTGTGTGATTTAGATTAATATGTTGAGTTATATTATTATTATAATACATTTGTATTGTTTCTATCTGTACACCCATTGAGCAAAATATGCTCAGCGTGCTAGTTCTTACCACATGTAGGTTCTGAGTAGATAGACTATGAGATCTGGTTATTCAAGAGGTCTACAGCCTAAACACGTGATACAGCTGGTTTGTTTCTACCATTAGAGTAGTTTATCTAGAAATGGCATGTACTGTACTTAGTGATGTAATAAACTCAACAGTAACTTATCATATGTACTAAGAACCGAACTGGACTATATATAAGAATTTATTTATGATATATAGTTAGAATTGTATTAATTGGTAGTACCTTTATTATTAATGGATAACTCGGTTACAAGTACCAGAAGTACACTCTCTATTCGTATTAGTCATAATTTGGATAGAGGGTATTGCATTTATTGGTATCAGAGTATAAGTTTAAGCGATTCTAGGACATAAGTTGGGAAAGAATATAAGAGTAAATGTAGGACTAGTGTACATGCTAGTAAGAAAAACCACTTGTGATGAATTAATGCAAACTTTCTTTTAGAAATAGATATGGCGTCTGATTTGCAAAGAGCTGTCAATGATGAAGTAGATAGTTATGTTCCACTATCGGAGGGATCAGGAGGTGCAAATGTTGCCTCCAAACATGAAGGGGAAAGACAAGATGTATTCTTTCGACAAATGGCATAGATGATAGAGAGAATAGATGGGAATGTACCACAAGGTACAACATCGTCCATACCGATACAGATTACCACTAGACCACTAATTGATAAACTGCAGAAATATAGAGTAGAGGAATTCAAGGGTAAGATATCAGGTGATTTTGTCATAGCTAACTATTGGCTGGATGGAGTGGAAAGAGTGTTCTAGCAGTTGTAATATTCTTTTGCACATAAATTGTTATTTGTTGTATCATTGCTGAAGGAGGAAGCATATCAATGGTGGATCACGGTGGAACAGGTGCTTACTCCTGAACAACACACGTGGGAGAACTTTGTGGTTGAGTTTTGAAAGAAATATGTCGGGGATCTGTATATGGAAGAGAAGAAAATGGGAGTTTCTTTATCTTCGACAGGGAAGATTGACAGTGAATGAGTATGAATGAGACTTTATTAGACTCAGTAGGTATGCGAGGGAATTGATACCTACAGAGGATAGCAGATGTCGAAGATTTGAAAAAGGTATGCATAACGAGATTAAGATGTACTTGGTTGCACAGTTCATTCATGATTTCTCTACCTTGGTAAAAGCAGCCTTGAGTATTAAGCAGATCATAATGGATGAGCAGAACAAGAGGCAAATGGGTCAGTTGAAGTGGACCCAAGGGCAGACTAATGTTAAGTAAGCTGGCAGTAAGAGATTTCAAGGTCCACAACAAAGTAGGAAGAGTTAGGCACAGGGACGTACTCAGAGGTCAGGACGTAGTCATGTGGGTGGAATTGAGCCATATGCTACATCTATTGCTACTGCCAGGGAAGTTGGTCAAGGTTCACAGCCATTGTGTGAATATTATGGCAAACAACACAAGGGAATATTAATCCACGCAAAAAGATATAATAAATAAATAAATAAAGTGTGAATAACTACTGGCAAGTGTAGTAGATCAGATCAAGTAACATAGTGGGAAAAAGAGTGTCAAACTTCAAAGATTAATTTATTACTAGGCCTATATCAATTTTTATTATTATTTAGGTAATAATGTATGATGAGAAAATATGAGATAATATTGATCGTGCAAAAGGAGAATTAAAAATTTAATGAAGAGAATATAGAAAAAATAGAATCCACCCTATTTGTCATAATCAATTTGTGTTCATGATGATATAGTAGCTATGTGGAATTTTTATAAGAAATTAACAAACTTTAAATCATTTTCAAGTTTGAGTATAAAAATTCCAAATTAAGATAATAGCTCCCGCTAATTAAAGTAAATGAGGATTTAAAATTACAATCATCAATTTCCCAATTAAATTACTGCCTAACGTAAATAAGATAAATTCTCCCAATCCCTTGGTAAAAAATTAATTAACAACATTGAATAAACACTGATGTCAAATCTTGAAAAAATTAAATAACATTGCTCCTCCCACATAAGTTATTAAATCTTATCTGGGAATTCCTAACAAATCTTGATTTCCCTATCGAGTTATTTAGATTTCTATAAACTGAATTCAATTAACGAATTTAATTTATAATAGAAATTTCCATATGAAAGATTTCACATAATAAATTATTTATAACATGAACCCAATAATAATTTTAGTTGATTAGGGTTTCATCTTATTTCCCACCAAAAAATTTAGAGCATAATGATGTTCAATGTAGAGTGATAAATTAAATATGCAGGAGAAGTGAGATATGTACCGGAGAATAAGAATCACATAAAGAAAGTAATTGAAATGAAATAAATGCTTAAATCTTCCCTGAATTTGTTGAACAACGAAACTCCAATCTTTCACAATGATTTCTTTCAATTGACAATAAATTCTTATAATGAAATAAAAATGAATAAAAAATAAATTTCTACAATCCCCTAAAGAGATTCTAAAAGAGAAAACAAAAATGTTACAAGAAGAAGAGAAATGGAAAGATGGAAAAATGAAATGAAATGATTCTCTCCATCAATGAATAAATTCCAAGGCTCACACCAAGGCCTTTTATAGAGTCCAGGGAGGAGAGAGAAGAATCTGATCTGGTGAGCAAATCACTCAAGATCAGATTTGATTTTCGCCTAAAGATAGAAGATTCGGTCAAGGCTGAAGGCTTTGAATGTAGTCCGGAGCAAATCACTCAAGATCAGATTTGATTTTCGCCTAAAGATAGAAGATTCGGTCAAGGCTGAAGGCTTTGAATGTAGTCCGATTCAAGGCTACATTAAGGCTAGCTTAAGGCTGGCGGCTTTCCATAGTAGGCCGACCTAAAGCCAGCGGCCTTCAAGATGTAGGCTGGCCTAAGACCAACGGCCTTTATGTGAGTCAGCCAAAGGCCAACAACCTTCTTTGGTTCTATTTTGTTTGCTTTTTGATTTTTCAAACTCCTCCGATTAACTTGAATTTGCCTTCTTGGTCCTTCAAACCTGTATTTTCACAATAAACATCATTAAGTACCAATTCCTTCTATTTTCTTATGATATTAATATAAATTTAGCACAAATGCTGAAATAAAATACAAGTAAAATATGATCTTATCAACATCCGCACACTTGGACTTTTGCTTATCCTCAAGCAAAATAAATAAAGATGAACAGGAGAAATCTATCATTGAACTTTTGGTGCCCATAAATCTAACCATACTGAAACTTGTTACTAGAATCTAGTTGAAATTTAATAGTTAATCTAAATAAAACATATTTTTAAGCCCAATGTTTAGCAATTGAATTTTTGCTTTAAAAGCAAAAATTCTTAGTTCATAAGGAAAAACATTAATTTAAACTTCATAGAATATTAGCAAGTATAAGCTCCCTTAATTTTTCTTTCTAAACAAGATAACAAAAAGTGAAAGCATATGGTATCTATTTTTTTCCTAGAATTGCTCCCTTTAATTTAGTCTATTTTCACTTATCATTCAACGTTACCTTAATTGACAGCGGAGTCAGACTTCACTTTTCTGAGGAACCAAAGCCCGCTCATGTCAACTTGGCTTTCAATTTTTTCTTCTTTTTTTCTTTCCGGCCTTCTCGTTATTATGAGTTCATTGAATCGGCACATCCCGGGCTTATCACCCAAGTGACCAGATTTTAAAGGGACCCCTACAAACTCTTCGTCACACTAACATTCAAGATTGGATACTCTTAACTCACTTACTTGAGTTAATAGCTAAGAATTTAATTGTGTTTTTTTTATTGAATGATAATAGCTAAGACTATTTTTATAAGGGATCACCAAGTAAAAATTTCTTTTACCTCTTTCACTAAGTGTTAAAATGTTGTCAAAGAAATTTCAAGAAGACATTATCCCAACCAATTTTTCTAGGAAGTAAACCTGTTTGTTTTTCAACTTAAGGACTAGATTTTTCTCTCAAATCTCAAATTCAAAGGCTAAACATAGGGTAAACCTGTATTCTAGAGATTTCACTATTAACATTCAACTATGTAAGTTAGTCACAACAGTTGGTGAGTGGGGCACTAATATAAGTCAATTTCAAAATTTCACTGAAATGCGATAAAAATATAGTGCTACATTTATAATCCTTTCCCCACACGTAAATTTAACAATGTCCTCATTATTTCGAGAATAGCACAAAAAATTAAGGAAAGGAACAAAATGCAAAAAATTGAAAAACTGGTACTTCCCTGGTGTTAAGTGTGTAGGTAGCAAGAAAATTGCTACATAACATCTGTCATTCTTTGAGCGTTTATACGCCCTAAATTCGAACTCTTTTTTTTTCTTTAAGCATGGGCTACCTCCTATGGAGTGCTTAGTTTATAGTTGCTTAGCCCGACTTTTCTAATTTAGTTGTGGCATAATTCCTTAGTGCCTCATTCAAGGTTCTGCTTGCAAAGTGTATTATATGAATTGACTTACCTTTCCTTTGCCCAAGTACTAGGGGTTGTGCCAAAGATGGAATTGGCTTCTTCTCACTTGTGCCTAGCTCCTCATATCAGCAAGCTCATATTTCTAATGCTTCTTCTACACACGCTTCAATGAAGACTGCCGGTTTTCCATTGGTTTTTCGTTGGCCTTCATTCAAGGCCGCCGACCTTGAGCCGTCCTTTATTCCTCTCATTGAGATCTTCGAGCATTGACTCTATAGTCTCCATACTTATTTTCTCTTTAATATTCTCACAGGTAAACTCGTCAATAACATCAATTGTGTAACAAGAATCAGAGTTATCAAACTTCCTCATAGCCTCATAAACGTTAAAAGTCACTTCCTCACCTATAAATCTCAAAGTAAGCTTACCTTGTTCCAAACTTATCAATGTCTTACCTATTGTCAGAAATGGTCTTCCCAAGATCAAGGGCAACTCTTTGTCTTCTTCCATTTCCAAGATTATAAAGTCGACTGGAAAGATTAATTTATCCACTTTTACTAAGACATTCTCCACTATACCCTTTGGGTATTTGACACTTCTATTAGCAAGTTGTAGGGTGAGATGAGTTTCCTTGCATTCCCCAAGTCCTAGTTTCCTGAAAATGGATAGAGGCATTAAATTTATACTTGCACTAGAGTCTATAAGGACTTTATCAAAATGAAAATTACCAATAGTGCAAGGAACAATAAAACTCCCCTGATCTCTTTGTTTCCTTGGCAGGTTGGGTGAATTCTTTTGTAGAATCGTGGAACACTCCCTTATAAGCAGCATAAGTTCATCCCCATCTATCTTTCTCTTCTTAGTGAGCAATTCCTTCATGAATCTGGCATATGAACCTGCAAAAGGAATGTTAATCTGCAACTTCTTAAAAATTTCTAAAAGTTTAGCAAATTGTGAATCCAATTGCTATTGCTTCAACCTTTCTGGGAAAGGAATAAGAGGAACATATGGTTTCACTTTTTGTGAAACTTACTTTAGTTACTCTTCCTTTTGTTTTCCTTTATCATTTTTCGGGGTCATCAACCAAAAATTTATCAACCAATTCCTTACCACTTCTCAACATTATAGCATTTACACCTATAGGATTATGCTCAGTATTGTTAGGTAAAGACCTAGATGGTCTATTTCTTAACTATTAAAACATTTGACTAATCTGATTCTCAAGATTCCTGATGGTTGCCTATGATTCTGCAACATTATGTCAGTTTTTTCCGTATAACTCAACATTAATTCTTCCATTTTTTACTGACCTGGTTACGAAGAGGTATTGGGATAAGGACCTTGTTGATGTAAAGTATTGTGATTAGTACCTTGTTTTTGAAATCTATGTGGTTTAAGTGCATTGTTATCGTTTCTCGAAGAGAGATTTTGATGGTTACGCCACCCTGGATTATAGGTGTTTGAGTAAGGTCCTTAATTACCTTTCTGAAAATTATTTCCAAAATTTGCTTGCTCTCCATGAGTTGAAGTGGATGGGTTTCTAGCTGGACATTCTAGAGATGAACATGATTCACAATACGAAATTTGATTAACATTAAAAGAAGGTGCAAAGGTGAGTTTACTTACCTGGGCTGTAAAAGCTGAGATCTGGGCTATCAAATTGTCCAGATCATTAAAAGATGCCACTTTAGACTTACTTCGTTCATTTTGCCAACTATGTGCACTAGAGGCAATTTCATCAATCAAAGTACTCGCCTCTTCATAAGTCTTCCTCATTAGTGCACCTCCTGAAGCAGCATCTATCAGAGACCTTAATGTCTCATCTAGACTAAGATAAAAAATCTCAATCAGGAGGTTGTTGAGCAATCCATGATGGGGGCATCTTCTAATTGCCTCCTTGAATCTTTCTTAAGTTTCGTATAATGATTCACCACTAAACTTGGTAAAGTTAGTGATGTCACTTCTTAATCATGCAGTCCTAGCTAGTGGGAAAAATCTCCTGAGAAACATATATGAGAGATCAGCCCAAGTGGTTATAGAATTTTGTGGCAGTGAATTAAACCAAGCCCTAGCTTTATCTCTAAGTGAAAATGGAAAAGTTAAAATCTGATAACATCATTAAATATATTATTTATTTTTACTGTATTACAATATTGAATAAAAACTGCAATATGCTCATCTGGACTCTCATTTGGGTATCCTCCAAATTGATTTGATTGAACCATCTGAATGAGTGTTGGCTTAAATTCAAAATTGTTTGCCTGAATGGTAGGCCTTCTGATTGCAGGACCTAAAACAATGGGCACAATATATTCCCGAAGTGGTCTATCCACACCCTGAGTATGATTATTATTCTCGTATGCCATTTTAATTTCTTTCTTTTTTCTTTGCTCTCTTCCAAGTTGTCGCAAGGTGCATTCTATTTCAAGATTAATTGGTAGAACGTCAGCACTTCTACCTTGGCGTATAAAATACCTGCAAATGAGAATAAGAGACAATCACACAATAAAAATAAAAATAAAAAGTTTGCACCTAAATTAACAATAAAATTGAAAGTGGTCTAATATTAATTAATCCCAAACAACGGAGCCAAAAATTTAATCCACATAAAAAGATATAATAAATAAATAAAGAAATAAAGCGTGAATAACTATTTGCAAGTGTACCAGATCAGATCAAGTAACATAGTGGGAGAAAGAGTATCGAACCTCAAAGATTAATTAATTACTAGGCCTATATCAATTTTTATTATTATTTAGGTAATAATATATGATGAGAAAATATGAGATAATATTGATCGTGCAAAAGGAGAATTAAAAAATTAATGAACAAAATGTGGGAAAAATAGAATCCTCCCTAATTGTCCTAATCAATTTGTGTTTATGATATAGTAGCTATGTGGAGTTTTCATATGAAATTGACAAACCTTAAATCTTTTTCAAGTTTCAGTATAAAAATCCCAAATTAAGATAATAGCTCCCGCTAATTGAAGCAAATGAGGATTCAAAATTACAATCATTAATTTTCCAATTAAACGACTGCTTAATGTAATTAAGATAAATTCTCCCAATCCCTTAGTGAAAAATTAATTAACAACGTTGAATAAATACTGATGTCAAATCTTGATAAAATTAAATAACACTGCTCCCACATAAGTTATTAAATCTTATCTATGAGTTGCTAACAAATCTTAATTTCTCTGTCGGGTTATTTAGATCTTTATAAACTGAATTCAATTATCAAATCCAATTTATAGTAGAAATCCCCATATGAAAGATTCCACATAATCAACTATTTATAATATGAACCCAGTAATCATTTTAGCTGATTAGGGCTTCATTTTATTTCCCGCCAAAGAATTTAGAACATAATGATGTTCAATGTAGAAAGATAAATTAAATATGCAGGAGAAGGGAGATACATATCGGAGAATAAGAATCACATAAAGAAAGTAATTGAAATGAAATAATTGCTTAAATCTTCCCCGAATTTGTTGAACAATGAAACTCCAATCTTTCACAATGATTTCTTTCAATTGACAATAAGTTCTTATAATGAAATAAAAATGAACAAAAAATAAAATCCTACAGTTCTCTAAGGAGATTCTAAAAGAGAAAACTAAAATGTTACAAGAAGAAGAGAAATGGAAAGATGGAAAAATGAAATAATTCTCTCCATCAATGAATGAATTCCAAGGCCTTTTATAGAGTCCAGAAAGGAGAGAGAAGTATCTGATCTGGTGAGTAAATCTCTCAAGACATATTTGATTTCCACCTGGAGATAGAAGATTCAGTCAAGGCTGGCTTCAAGGCTGGAGATTCAAGACTACATCAAGGCTGGCGGCTTTCTATAGTAGGTCGGCCTAAGGCTGGCGACTTTCAAGGTGTAGGCCGGCCTAAGGCGGGCAACCTTTATGTGAGCCTGCCAAAGGCAGGCAACCTTTTTTGGTTCCCCTTTGTTTGCTCTTTGATTTTTCAAAACTCTGCCGATTTACTTGAATTTGCCTTCTAGGTCCTTCAAAACTGCATTTTCATAATAAATATTGTTAAGTACCAATTCCTTATATTTTCTTATGATATTAACATAATTTTAGCATAAATTTTGAAAGAAAATACAAGTAAAATATGATCTTATCAAATATGCCATAAGATGACGGGTGCATGTTTCTTGTGTGGGTCTATTGAACATCTGAAGAAAGACTGCCCAAAGAGACCAGATTTTCCACCATCATAGCCACAAGAGAGGTCAATACCCCAAGGAGGCAGAGGTCAAGGCCATGTATTGGGTGATATAGTAGGTGTCAATCACAAGGTAATAGGAGCTTCAGAGATAGTGGATCGGCCTAACATTAGAGCACCAATGTGGACCTACGTGATTAAAGCTAGAAAGGATTAGGATTTGCCTGATGTAATAGTTGGTACGCTGATTATTTTTTACCTTATCATTTATGCTTTAATGGATCTTGGTTCCACGCATTCCTACATATGTGTATCTGATGAGAGGAAAGAGAACTTGCACATTGATACATTAGACCAGGGAATACTTGTAACTAACCACTTAGGACATGGAGTAGCAGTGCATAGAATCTATAGGAATTGTCCTATAGAGGTAAAGGGGCATACATTCAAGAGGGATTTGATCGAGTTACCATTTAAAGAATTTGACTTGATTTTAGGGATGGATTGGCTATCTAGACATCAAGCTATGGTAGATTATTAGAAGAAGTAGATTGTGCTTAAGACTTTCACAGATGAGGATGTAATATTTGAGAGTCAAAAGACTGATCTCATGGCTAGCGTCATATTAGCAATTATAGTCAGACGAATGATTAAGCAAGGAAGTGAAGCTTATCTGGCATATGTGAATGAGATCAAGGTGGTAAACTCAACTATTAGTGGTACACCTACTATATGTGAATATGCAAATGTGTTTCATGATGAACTATTAGGTATGCCACCAGACAGAGAAGTGGAGTTGCTATTGAGATGATACTAGGAACTGCATTGATATCAATGGCTCCTTATAGAATGGCACCTGCAGAATTGAGTGAACAGAAGACTCAATTGCATGAGTTGATTGAGAAGGGATATGTTAGGCCTAATGTATCACTATAGGGTACACCAGTGCTGTTTGTAAAGAAGAAAGATGGTACCTTGAGATTATGTATCGATTATCGACAATTAAACAAGGTAACAATCAAGAATAGATATTCGCTGCCACAAATTGATGATATGTTCGATCAATTAAAGGGAGCCAGCGTATTTTCAAAGATAGATTTGAGATCAAGGTATCGCCAACTAAAAGTGAAAGAGGCAGATATATGTAAGACTGCGTTTAGAACCAGATATGGGCATTTTGAATTTCTGGTTATGTCAATCGGATTAACTAATGCAACAGCAGTCTTTATGGATCTGATGAACTAGATATTCCATCAATATTTGGATCAGTTCGTAGTAGTGTTCATCAATGATATACTGATTTATTCTAAGATGAAGGATGAACATGATAAACATCTGAGAACTGTATTACATATACTAAGAGAGAAGCAATTGTATGGGAAGCTTAGTAAAAGTGAGTTCTGGTTAAACAAGATATCTTTTCTTAGCCATATCGTATCAGCTGAAGGTAGAGTGGATCCAAGAAACATAGAAGCATTGGTAGAATGGAAGGTGCCAAAGAATGCAACTGAGATCCGTAGCTTTATGGGTTTAGTCAGATACTACAGAAGATTCGTGAAAGGGTTCTCGATTATTGTTGCTCCGTTAATTAGACTACTGCAAAAGCATGTGAAATTATTCCTATGATTTTATGGAAAGAATTCAATCCATTTAGTGCATCTGAATTCCACTCCATGAAGCAGAATAGTACGAGCTGCACCAGAATGAATCCAAACACTGTCACGACCAAGAGTGACGAGTGCAACCTTGTCTTCCAGATTCCCGATTTCACCTATACTGTTCCTTAATAGGTACTTAGATTATTGTTTCTTGAAGAATTTTCCTAGGAACCAAACATAAAACCTCAAGAAAGGAGGATATAATGTGTTCCCAATAAGGACTTGAGGGATTATAATTAGGAGGAGGGATTAGGAAAGTAAGGTACCTTGACAGTGAAGCCATCAATGCTGCCATAGCTGGAAATAGTGGATGGCAAAAATGAAGCATATTTTGGGATTTACCCTATTGGTCTTCAAATCTCATTCGACAATCTTTACTATATTAGTCCTCTTCAATTGCTCTTCCTACATGCCAATGAGTAAGATGAAACCATGAGGCTTTTCCTTACTAACATTCATCTTGGAATAGAAAAGATTCTTGAAATAAAATTTTGAACTAAATAAATTTGATGTCTTTTCCTTGTGAGCATTAAACTAATTCATAGGATAGGAGTTTGCAGCTCCCATGATGCTACTATATAATGATCCAATGATTTATGAAAATGTGACTGTGTCTAGTCTAAGAATGACTGGGGAAAAATCCTATAGTCTCATACCATCACTGATGGATAAAGCAAAATCTTTTGGTTATGGTTTCAAAGGTTTTAAAAGAAATATATAGATGTCGATGAAGACAATGATGACATAAACGATAAGAATTATTTTGATAAAGGAGTGTGTTACGAACGGATTTTAGGGCCTATGAGTTTAGGCACCTAAACTAATGAGATTAGCAAGAAAATGAATAAAATGAGATAAGAAATGAGTTTAAGGAAGTGAAAAAAAAAATATGAAGGATAAAATTTAAAGAAGTAAATAAAAAGGAAAAATAGTTAAAGAAAGGTATAATGAAAGAAATGGGGGGGGGGGGGGGATGAAGAAAGGTGACAAAGTAGATGAAAATACAAAGAAAATGAAGAGACAATAAGTTACATGGAAATATAAATGAATGAGAAAATAAAAGGAAATAAAAAGGAAAAAGAAAAGAAAAGTAAATGTTGACTTGTCAAAGGTTGACAAGTCAACAAAAGGAAGAGAGAGAGAGAGAGAGAAAACTGAACCCTAAGAGGACAAAAATCACAAAAGAAGAAGAAGAAGAAGAAGAAGAAGAAGAAGAAGAAGAAGAAGAAGATCAAAACAAGGTTAGGTTTTGTATTAACTTGTAATTTTACAATAGTATACACATAGATTTGGTAAAAAAGAGATATTAGAGTTAAAGTGAATTTTAAACTAACATTTGAAATTAAGTTTGTGGTGATGAAAATATGTATTACGGACTTAAATCAAAGTAGTAAAACCAAAGAAGTAAGAAAAGAGCTAAAGAAGTGAAATCTGGAAAATTTGGTCACGTGAATAGTAATATTGTGTCACTATTTCGAAGACCCAAATGATATCTAAAATTATCAAATAATATACTGGTAGAAAGCTTAGGATGTTATATATAAATTTCTAGAAGATCATTTTGTGAAATTAGATAATTTGATGCACGAAAAAGTAGGAAGAACAATTAAAGGTCACACTGCAAAAAACTGAACATGCAATACAGAGAGCGTGAATAGTAACCTTGTGTCACTATTTTAGAGGATCAAATAAAGTCCAAAACTTGTAAATGATATATCAATAGAAAGATCAGAATGTCAGATACAAATATCTAGAATACCATTTTGTGAAATTAAAAAGTTTGAGGCATGAAATATAGAAAGAACAGACAATGGTCAAGCTGCCAGTTCTGGAAATTCAAAATAGGGTAGTAAATATAATAAGCGATTTGGAGGTCTTAATGAAGGTATAAAACTATTAAATTTGATGTGAAGCTAGTATATGATGTTAGCTAAAAGTTTTATGTTTTGAACTGTAGCTAAAACCGAATTTAAATGGACTCAAAGATAAGATGAAAAGATGGTGACAATAGATTCTATAAGAAATCTGCAAAATTGGAAATGGTCACTTTGGTACCCAAATGGAGTCCAAATGACCTGAGATTTTACGTGAACCTTTGTTAATATGGTATAAAAATTTATTTAAAATTTGGAATCAAAATGACTTGAATTGATAAAGAAATGAATTTGGAAACACTAAATGTTAGTTATAGAGGTATTTTATCGAGTATTAGAATTAAGTAAGTAAAAAGTGACTCAAATGAACTTGAAACGAGCTAAAATTTTAAGAAAAGTTTGAATATTAAATGGTTATAGAGTGTATAAAATTTAAGAGCGATTGGAGTTGGAAAAGATAAGGTTTAGACCAAGTTTTGTGACATTAAGGATAGACTTTTACTTATAGCAATTATAAATACAATTGAATAACAAGTATGAATAATTATTGATGTGAAATATTATATGTTTAGGTACTAGAAGTGAAAGTGCTCTTGAAGTTAGGGGAAATAAAGATAAAGGAAAAGCGATCCAAGGTAAGTTATAGGGTTATTGTGTAACAATGTGCACAATACCATGTTATAGTTCATGAAACTATCATTCTACCTTGTGCATGATAATATAATATGAAATATATGTATGTTTGTAATGAGTTGATTGTGATTTTTGTAGTGTAAGTGTGAATGATATTTTGATGATATGTTTGAAAGTATTGATATATTATTAAGTGGTAACTCATGAGTTCATCATGCAATTTTGTGCATGGTGACAATTTATGAAATGTATGTATGTTGTGATATCTTGGTTGGAATTTGTATTGTGAAT
>CAOGCB010963565.1:0-25558 GCA_948266635.1 Cnidoscolus chayamansa | reverse complement strand
CCATTTAACAAAGCTTAGCGGCTGACATTCCTCAGCTCCTTTTTCACGTGCCTTGTCCTCTCTTCTCCCCTTTTTTTCCTTTACACATCTAATTCTATTGAGAACAATATTCATGGGAATTATCCGTTACGTCTCTTGTACATCTACTGATGATCCTTTCCCCTAAACATAACTAATAACTAAAATTAAGTATTTATTTACTACAGTGCATAATTATAAATGGAATAATTTATTATTATTATTATTATTATTATTATAAATAGAAGAAGTGTAGTAGAATTATTGAAGTATTTTAGCTTTTTTTATATCTTTAAATTTTATATATTATAAAATATACGATATAAAAAATAATAAAATTACATTTTTGTAACACTTATGTTTATTTTATTTTTAATTTGTAATTGATATATAAGTTTTAATGCATGTTATATTATTTTTATTTATTAGATATTTTATATACTTTATTATCGTACATGTGTGTTATGCACCTCCTTATCAAAGAATTTCTATGCAATAAGATAATTTAATGTGGTATATTTAAATTTATTTTTAAAATTAAGACATCCACCGCCTCTGCACACTATAAGAATCTTAATTTTATCTAAATAGTAATTAATTTAATTGATTTTATTTCCAACTGAAATTTATTTATTTGATATATATAATTTATAATTTAATTAAAATTTAAAGATAAAATAGTCGCATCCAAACAATTCCTTAAATCAAATCTCCTCTCTCTCTCTCTCTGCTTGTGAATTAGTATTCCCACAAAACGCCATCAACAAGCCAAGCTAAAGCTGCAAGCCACCAACATTCCAAACCAAATTGCCTCCCGTTTCCATCCTATTCTCTCTCTTCGGAACACCCGGCGAGAAGCGATACATACATTTTTTCTTTTGCAGCGATCCGGCCATTCTTTGATGGCTGCCTGTCATTCTGTAGACTTTTATAGTGTCCTCTTTTGAGTGTGAAGGAAAGTGAGAAATGCAGAAGCGGAGACGGCGGGCGGTGGTCGTTTTGCGGAAGTTGCTAACATGCGCTATTTGCGCAATAACGATGACGGCTCTGCTCTCTGTACACGTGCAGGTATTCCCTTCCTCCAGAGTTCCTGACTTACCTGAACCTTACAAGCTCCCCACTACTACCTCTCAGGTATACAAGTCCATTCTTTTCTCACCCTTTCTTGAGATTTTCGATTAGGGTTTCTTATTTGTTTCCTTCAGAAACTTCTATGATTTTGTTCTTTCGACTTATTGATTCATTATTCCTGCATTTTATCTTCTTCTTCTTTTTTTTTTTTTTTTTTTCCGGCTACGGGCTTAGGGGTTTATTGATGTATTTCTTTTTATTTCCAAGTCTTGAAATTTTTCACAAATTCATTTAATCAAGGAAGGAATAATAGCTTTTACATCTTTTATTATTTATTAAATTTCATTTCTTCTTATTACGTTTTATTCACATTTTCCGTTAAATTTTCTGATATTTTGTCCTATTTATGGAAGTTCAATTATTTATTATTTTCTTTTTTTTTTTTCACTGAGGGATCTCATACATATATTTTTGGATTCTTTGGGCTCTTAACATGGGAATTTTGTTTTCTTCCCTCTACCTTCTTAATTTTACCTGTCTTTTCCTTCTCTTTTCTTTCCTTTTTTTGAATTTAATGTTTCCCATTTGACAATTTTTGTGGCAGCTTGATGTCAATAAATATTCAAGGTTGAGCACTGAGCGAGAACAAAGCTGGAGCAGAGAGCAAACTCCACCCCATTTGTCCAAACCACCTCTTCCTTCTCACAAGGTCTTTATATTCTTGTACCTTTTCATCTTTCAATCCATTTCCGTGTAAAAGTCTACAAAAAAAAATAAAATAAAATAAAATTTAATGATTAAGAAAATGAAGGCAATCCTGATAATGAAAGGATATATTTCTACTACTGATTGCCTTTTCCCTATCACTGCCATTTTATTGCATGGTTATGGACATCTGTGGATACAGTCTAATAGATATAGGTTTATGTTTTGAAACAAAGTAGTCATGCATCTTTCATGTTTTCACTCCTTTAGACTTGACAGTTGGATGGTGCTAGGGGGAATTCGGATTTCAAGCTATGGAAAACTCGACCATATCGTGATTATTGGCCATGTGTGGAGCCTACTTCTAACTATACATGTAAGTTCTGTTGTAAATTTAATTTTCTTTTGCGTTCTTCTGAATCATTGTATACTGAAAACTTCCAATTCTCTTTTGTTTCTCAGTTTCTGCGGAGTCAAGGGGTTACCTTCTTGTTCATACAAACGGTGGCCTCAACCAGATGCGAGCTGGGGTCTGTATATAATTTCCTGATCACGTGAAATTATCTTTTAGTATCCTTGCCAGCTACAGTTCTATCAAATTGAAAAAAAAATTGAAGTCTTAATCCTTTTATGGTGATAATTGTTGGTCTATTCATATTTATAGTTCTTCATATGTTCGTTTAGTTCATGTATGTAATTATAGGATGATTAGGTTTTTATTGTGGGACTTGGTTATTGAGTGAGTCTCATACAGCATCCTCTTTTATTAGCTATGAGAATCTCCTCACTCGTACCCATCATGAACTGATTCAAGTCTTTGCTTCTCTCTGCGTTGTTGTGGTTGTCATTTTATTCAGATTTTTAAATTGATATTAGTTAATTAAAAGCATATGGTGTTTTGTTATTTCTCTCTGGTCGTTAAAGCTGTGTTGTTGTTGAATTGCAGATTTGTGATATGGTAGCTGTTGCCCGAATAATAAATGCCACTCTTGTTGTTCCAGAACTGGATAGAAGGTCATTTTGGCAAGACACCAGGTAATTGTAACTTCTATTATATGATTCTTTTCTTATCCATGTGCATCAGGGATTCATGATGCCATAATCTGTTTAGTTTGCTTGATATGCAGCAACTTTTCAGATGTTTTTGATGAAGATCATTTTATCAATGCTTTAGCCAATGATGTAAAAGTCATAAAGAAGGTTCCTAAGGAAATGGCTAGTGCTCCCAAAATAGTTAAGCATTTTAGAAGCTGGTCTGGTATGGACTACTACCAAGGGGAGATAGCAAGTATGTGGGATGATTATAAGGTTATACCTATTGAAAGCTCCATTTACTTTTGTTTTCTGGTTGCTAGGATGTTCCTGAATGAAATCATTCATCCCTACTTCTTTGGCAGGTTATCCGTGCTGCCAAGTCGGACTCTCGCCTGGCAAATAACAATCTCCCTGCAGATATTCAGAAGTTGCGTTGCCGTGCTTGTTATGAAGCCCTGCTCTTTGCACCACAAATTGAGAAGTTGGGAAAAGTAAAGAAAATCATCTTATTTGCTTATTTTGGTTCTGAACTCGAGTGACTTTTTCACAGCTTTTGCAACGACTGTCGCTAAAATTTTAGTTAATTTGTGTTTTAGATATTGGTGGAGAGAATGAGGTTGTATGGTCCATACATTGCATTACATTTGCGATATGAAAAGGACATGCTTGCCTTTAGTGGATGTACACATGGTTTATCTAGTGCTGAAGCTGATGATCTAAAGAAGATCAGGTACTATATATTTGTGCCTTGTGTTCTGTAGGGAATTTAATAGTCAGGCTTATTGCATATGTAACTTATCTGTTACAGAGAAGAAACTCCATACTGGAAAGTAAAGGAGATTGATTCTAGGGAGCAGAGATCCAAAGGTTATTGCCCTCTGACTCCAAAAGAGGTTGCTATGTTTCTCGCTGCACTTGGATATCCCTCAAGCACCCCCATATACATTGCTGCAGGAGAGATATATGGAGGTGATTCTCACATGGCAGATCTGCAATCCCGCTATCCCATTTTAATGAGTAAGGTATGAACAAATGTGATGACTTAATATATTTGCTTGTTTCTGTGTTCAAATAATTTTTTTGCACATTTCAGGCTTTCTAGTTCATGCAAATAACTCTCTTATTTATACAATTGCATCTCTGAATATATCCTCTTTAAATTATCTGTCCACTCAAATGGATAATGCTTGATCACTGGCATGTTAAATTAAGTTTCTTTGATCATTTTGCAGGAAAAATTGGCATCTGTTCAAGAGCTTGAACCATTTACTAATCATGCATCTCAAATGGCTGCGCTTGACTATATTGTGTCCATTGAAAGTGATGTGTTTATTCCATCATATTCTGGAAACATGGCAAGGGCAGTGGAAGGTCATCGTCGTTTTCTGGGACATAGAAAAACAATTTCTCCTGATAGGTATGAGTGTTACCTTTCCTCTTTTTCTCATTTTTCAAAGTTTATTTCCTGAAATTATAGTAATTCAAGTTGCCAAAATTCTGTGTCCATCAGGAAACAGCTCGTTCATTTGTTTGACAAAATTGAAAGGGGAAAACTGAAAGAAGGTGAAAATTTATCAAAGAAGATTATCGAAATCCACAAAAGAAGGTAGGCCATTTAAGGCTGTGTGCATGTTACAATTATAAAACGAGTCAGTTTCTGGTTCTTTGGGTAGTAAACAGTGGCTGCCCATCAGCAATTCTGATTGGATGAGATGTTAAAAAATAGTCTTGGTTTTATCTCCTTAAATCTACCAAATTGTTTGGTTTTGAACAAGGAAAAAATTTTGATCCTCAAGTAGGTTATAATGTATTCAATTGGCAATCTGGGTCTAGATGTCAATTGGATGCAGACCTTGGGTTGGCCAAGAAGATTCTAGCTCCAATGCTTTCCTTCCCTTAAAGCCACTTGTTTTCTTCTTCTTTTGTTTGCTTCGCTATATTTTAAGTATTGGATTGTTGAATTTCTAGACTTTACTGGTGAGTTGGCAAGTACCATTGCTATTAGTGTGTGATGGGTGTGTGATTCTCCCTCAATAAATTAAATAGATCAGGGGTATACTGGGCGGAACTTCCTTCGCCCAATAAGTACCACTGCCATGGATATTCAACTTATATTAGAGTAGATGAAAGTCTTGTGAGAGTCCAAAATTATAAAAAGATCTTTTTTTTTTCCATTTTATTGCTTCAGTTCAAAAGAGAGAAGAATTAATTTGATAAGTCGCAAATATCCTAACTTTGACTGTCTATTCCATCGGTTGCACAGACAAGGATCCCCAAGGAGGAGAAAAGGTCCCATCTCAGGAACCAAGGGCATGGATAGGTTTCGCTCTGAAGAAGCCTTTTATGTAAATCCCTTGCCAGATTGTTTGTGTCAGAGGGAATCACCAAATCTGAACACTTCTCTTATGGTCAAGTAGTTTGGATGCAGAATGAAAATTCCTTTCAGAAAGAAAATGTCCCCTGTGATTGCAGGATACTGGCAATTCGGTATCTACAGAAGCTTTTACAAACTGGTTGTGCCATGATAAGATTTAGGGATGCGGATTCTGTACATCGTGAGTTTAGATACGAATGATGATATGGAGATGAGATGATTATGTCAGTTGGCTGCAAGCAAGAAGGGGGTATAACTGAAATCAGGAATTTCTTTTCTATATAGCAAGTGCTTTGACATGCTGGCAAAAGCTTCTTATAGGGATTCATTAGGTTTATGATACTTGGTGTTGCTGCTAATCTCAGAAATGCCGGCTCTTTTTCCCTTCTTTGTTATTATCTTTAATGTATTTATTCTATTCATGGTCATTCACTGCAATAAATGAAATAATTTCTTCAAACATCTCCCTTGAGAATCTTGCCCTCCGCTTCGTCTTTGGCATATTAAAGCATGATATGTTATAGCACAATGTTGCAGAGATGAATGCATCCATGTAAAATTTTGCTGTAATATGCTCATTTGTTATTATCTTTTCTTTGTCACATGACCCAGTTCTGTTTTAGTAGCTATTATCAGTTGTTCTAGTATTTGATTAGTAAAAAATTATTAAAAAAATAATCTACTTCAATTTCTAAATACTAAATATTACCAAAAATGAATTATATCCATAAATTATACTCCTATCAGTATAGTGTGTTTTGTTTACAAGAAAAGGGGCTGCAGTTTCACTAACCATTATGGGTAAAGCTCAGTCATTCCGCTTTTCTAAACAAGCACCTCAAGACTTAGCTAGTCATATATTTGCCGCAATGGAGTCGATACTCTCGTGTTGTCCCCCTGCCTGACCTTTTTGTCGTTACCATTACCTTTTACCTCGGCATTGCATGGCCTTTCTACTGAAGCTCATCTGAAGTTTTACCAGGTCTTATTCCAAAGTCACGGGTCCATCCTTAAGATTCTTTTGTGGAAGAGGAAAGGAGAACTTTTTTCAACTCCATATTAACCAATCGTAATCCAAAAATAACCAGCCGAAAAAATGAAGGCGAAATAAATTGTATGACCGTAACTTCCTCTATGAGTTTTTGGTGCTCTGATGGCTCTAGTTTTCCTTTCATCTTGTTTGCTACAGCATTTCTTTCCCCAGAAAGCCGTTCAACTTCCTGCTATCTGGAAGGGACGATGAGAAGCACACCTCTTCTTATCTTGTTAAATTACCATTTACCTATAATATTTTTTAAAAGGAAAATCTTAAAGTTTGGTTCTTATGCCAAACCAAAATGCCTCCTGACTTTAAAGCCCATTCGTGCAACAGATATTAGCTGACTATAAAACCATAATGTTTATCAATGCCAGTGTTGTGTACCTCTAAATTCAGTCGTGGCCTCAAGCTAATGCATTTTTTAGGCGGGTCAAACTGCTTCCTCCTTTTAACAGCCTGCAGGGAAGCAGCATTACAGACGCACGCACCTAAGAAGTAAGCGCTGCCAAACTAGAATAAGAAGCATTACAGTCCTCCAATTTATTGGACACTCGCATTTCTAAACAATATGTAATCATCATACGGATCCTGTATTGCGTGACGGCAGAATTTTCAAACAAGCATCATAAAATTTCAGTGAAGGAACCAACTTTCTTAACAAAGGAAGTCTTCCCAGCAGCCAAATAGGCAAGGAAAAGTATCCAATCAAATTTTGCAATTGTGGATAAAGGAAAAAGGGAAAATGCATCAAATCTAACCTTTTGGACCGTCAGAATTTTCTTAGATCTCAAGCACAAGTTCCAAATTAGCATTGGGGTTCCTGTTCTTTATGTCCAAAGCAGCCGCATCATTATCATCCATTTTCCAGTTGAAATCAATCGCAGTCTTCCACAGCGCCTTCACCGCTAAATTCCAACAACAAAAACAAGGACAATTAGAATCGCACTTCGTCTTTCGACCTCCAAGATAACTGAGGAAAATTGACTCACCAGTCACCACTTGTATTATCTTCGCTGTTTGTGGGAAGCGCTGCCTGTACAGCTGTTGCTGAGAGTGCTTTGTCCAGAAGTTTAAACGTACGTCCTCTTGGATAGGGAACCAAGGGTTAGGTTTTTGGACAATGGTTTCCCTACAATCAGCGAGAAGAAGATGAAGAAACAGGAATTATAGCCATTCATAGGGTTTCCATGGTCGTCATGCCAAATTAACACCGCACGCCCGTCTTGTTTATCTCATTCTGTGTTTGCTTCCGATTCTGCGGTTAGATACTAAAAAGAAGAGACCTGTGCGTAAGAAATAGATTTTGGGCCCTACTCGTTAGACGGCGTCGTTCAGATGACTCGCAGTCATTTCTTAAGAAGGAATTGGGATGAATCATTAATCCGACACGAACTGCAAAACGCACATCTCAGCCATTCACTTAGCCACGAGAAAACACAACAGAACGGAGTATTAACCGTCCGATTCCGTCCAGGTAAAAACACAGTGACGGTCAATCGTGGCCGTCCGTTAATAAATTTAGGTTGCGTCCAAGGATTGCTCCTATAAATAGCAGGCAAAAAGAATCGATCTCCCCCCTAAACGCAATTTTAACTTCTTGTTGGAGATTTTGAGATTCCCTCTAGTTCTTCAAGGTACGCATATCTTTCCTTCCTCTTTGTTCCTTAGAGAATTAGAGTTCCTTTATTTTTCACGCTTTACATATTAATTGGGTTCTCCTAATCGATGAATTTTGGTATTGATCAAATTATTTGAAAGTTCAAGCTGGATTTTTTTTGGGGCGGAGGGGTTTCAAATCCTCTAAAACAAACCCTAACATGTGATCTTCCCTGTAGAAAAACCTGGATATATAGCCTTTGAAGGGTTTTTTTTCTCCTGCCATTCTTATTCTAAAGCATATCTAGGTTCCTTTCTTCAATGACTCTTTCTTCGCACTTGAGGTGGTTTGAGCTGGTGATTGTGAGGAGGATTCTATAGTATTAGATCGTGTGGTGCTTGTTTTTCTTACTTTTGTCCGATGGGCCTCAGATCTGGCCTGGTTTCTTAAATGGTTTAAGGTGACCGTAAGAATGGTTATCTAACATTCCTCCTCAATTTGGGTTTTCATCTGGCTAAGGTTTTTGAGTTTTCAGTCGGTGCAGCATTCTTATGGAGGGCCGTCTTGTTTCTTGTAGGGGAGCGTGCTTTTTGTGCTCGGCTTTTTCCCTCTTTACCTCGGGTTTGGTTTATTCTGTCACCTACCTCAGTGCTTACCGTTTGGGCTGCGGCTAGGCCTCCACTCTCCATGTCTTCGATTTTTGAAAATTGACAAATAAACTGGTTAAATGATCTACCTTCGAAATTGGGATCTAATGTAAAGCTTCTTGTGTTGTTTACTCGTATTGTTTGAATTGTAATTTTCTGTAAAGAAAATCTGATCTACATTTAAATGTGGGTTGACAATTTTTATGCAATAGATGGCACGTACCAAGCAAACTGCTCGCAAGTCCACCGGCGGCAAGGCTCCAAGGAAACAGCTTGCCACCAAGGTAACTCTTCTTTTAAGTTCTCAACCTGTTGTCGTCAAATATCAATTCTCTTTACGTGATTATTGTATGAAAGCAAATTTTGTTACTGGTGTCTTGTTTATAGGCTGCCCGCAAGTCAGCCCCAACCACAGGAGGTGTGAAGAAGCCCCACAGATATCGACCTGGAACTGTTGCTCTTCGGTATGATGTTGAAACTATTTCTTCTTATTCCAATAAGCATCTCTGTTCAACTGCTTATGTTTGAAAATTCTCGACTTTGACAATGTCTGACCATGAATTTCAGTGAAATCCGAAAGTACCAGAAGAGTACTGAACTACTCATCAGGAAACTCCCATTCCAGAGGCTTGTTCGTGAAATTGCTCAGGATTTTAAGGTGAGTAACACTATCGTTTGCATGGTTTGCTGAAATCAAATTGCCCTGTTAATTTAGAGTGCTTGTATTAATGTTGAGTAGTTTTTATTATGATATCAAGTGTAACGTCTCTTTCTGTTTTGCAGACTGATCTGCGATTCCAGAGTCATGCTGTTCTGGCATTGCAAGAGGCAGCAGAGGCATACCTTGTTGGACTGTTCGAGGATACAAATCTCTGTGCCATCCATGCCAAGCGTGTTACCATAATGCCCAAGGACATTCAGCTGGCTCGGAGAATCCGCGGTGAGAGGGCTTAAAAGAGCAAGTTGTTCGTGATTTTACAGTGGGTATGTTTGTATTAGGATTTTACGTTCTGTTCGTTCGATCTTATTTTGTATGTCTAAGTGGATTAGACATAGGTTTGTAGGACTTTAGTGGGGAATGACCAGACAGTGTAATATTTTTATTAAATCATGAACAATTCAAGTGTTGTTCGATATTATGCTAATTCTGGGCATGCAGTTGATGTGGTTTATTTGCTATGATTTTTTTGTTCTTCTCATGAATATATTCACTTAACGCGCTGCTAGAAAATGACCAAACAAATACTTCCTTTTTACCTGTTGAACGAATGCTCCTCTCGTTCTTTTATCCTTCAATTTTGCTCCCATCCTTTTCCTGAGTCCATATGCTCACCGGTTCTTCCTTTGCTACTCTGTCACCACAAAAATTATGAGATAAAAATATTATTTTTTCACGTCAAATTAATCAGTTTCTTAACCTAAAGAAATTGATTCTATAGATTTTTATACTTCATTATTATTCTTTTTTATTTTGGATGTTACTACGAGACTAAGAAATCGGAGCTACTGGCAGTGTCCGTAGATGCTTGAATACGTTTCCTGGGCGTCCCTTGTGGCTATTTCTTTAGATGGCTTAGCATCTCTAGGGACGTTCACCATGAGAACGAGATTTGCTTCTAGCTATGCCTGCCAGCTGCTTGTACCTTAGGTTTTCTAGCTTCCCCTTGGCCTTTTCTCTTCAGATGGTTTGTGTTCGCATCTAGTGCTTATTTTTGGGTCATCGTTTAGCGCCAGTGGATCTGTATGTCTGTCATCTCAGGCAATAATCTCTCCCGCGTTTAGACTTGGTTAAAAAAATGTCCTTTTAGCTGTAGCCTTTTTTGTTAGATCAACACCCTTTGGATTGGGGCTCGACGATCCAGGGCTTGCTAGGTTGTCTATTCTGGTTATTTTGGGCTATGGCCCCTCATAATATGCAACAGACCTTTTTATTGAAGCATTCCTCTTTTTAAAAATACTGTTAATAGCTCATTTTTTAATCATTGTAAGTGTTAAAATATAAAATTATTAAAAAAAAAACTTAATACACTTGGCTAAAATTACTTGTAAAACACATTGGAGATCCCTGAATTTGATACACATGGTATTAATTAAAAAAAAAATATGTTGCACTGTTCAATATATCCATCCTGGCTTGCCTAAGAAGGTTAAATTACTTGATACACCCTGACTTGCATAGCCCATCATTATGATTTTGGTTTGAACACTCAGGTTGGCCTCTGAACAGATACATACGGATTTTTTTTTCCCAAAGATGTTGAGACAGAAGAAGCCAACATAGTGGCAGTACGCGGAAAAATGCATACCTCTAGTCCATCACCACCTAGGAAGATGTGGAAGAATACAAATCTTAGATGGAACAGCACCGCTTTCGCTTCCGACACCAATACAGCTATAAATGTTTTGTTCATGGAGCATGATAGATAATTGTAAGTCAAATTTTGATCAACTAAATATATTTATAAGACAAATGTTCATTTACTGGGATCTAATCTTCGAACGCAAGGCAGACACAAGAGACATAAAATAGACAACTCTCAACAATCAAAACAGCGACGACAAGAATTGTCTTCCCCACATTAATTCAGGAGCATGAAAATAGAGCACAAATAACATCAGTTAATTGATAATGCATACTCATAAATGACCCCTGATCACAAAATATCAGTAAATAAATGGTACTCGGATAATCAATTACCAGAAGCTTACACTCTTCCTGTGCCAATTAAAATAAATGTTAAACACGGATAATCAAATACCAGAAGCTGACACTCTTCCTGTGCCAATACCCAACACTCATCTCAAATTCATTCAACAAAGAGTTTCTCCCCTCATTTCAACTTGGGATAATAAAGAAGCGGTACATCTTTTATTATGTAGAAAGTAATTCTTCGACAGTTTCTTTGGTTCAAACCAGGAACCTAGACAGTTAAAAGTAAGATGTTATTTTTCCCTTTTGGGCGTGGGGAGTCATCTTAAAGATGATGTCGCAACAACACTTTCTGTAGTCAGACTCGAGCTGCAGTTCAAATGGACAAGCCAAAATTTCTTATTAACTCACTGATCTAATAGGGCATTCCCTAAGAATATACTTCTCATCAAAGAAATTTATCTGGTAGTAGAAGCATGGATATAGGAAAAGGAGAACAGTACAAGATTCTTCAAACAAGAACCATCTACAGAGGGCCTGGAAAGGTTCCATTTTCCCTTTGCTCATTCCATCTCTCTATCTGGTTACACAAACAAACCAAAAAGTTAGATCCAGTAGGTTAGCACAACCAGGGCAGTAAACTAAAGTATAAAGATGATGCACAGCTCAATATTACAAAACTAAAATCACAGATGTAGCAGAACTGGAGTTTTTTTCCCCGTAAAGATCTAAAAACCAACTAACCATCCTCAAAAAAAAAAAAAAGAAAAGAAATTTAGTATGCAAGTCCGTACTAACATCAGCAAACTGAATGTACAAACAATCATAAGAGCCTGAAAAGAAGCCTGCAGTTACATATGATACAGCAACCACAGAAGGGGACAGCAGGAGGATCAAACGATACTCTCTTTTATTTGAAAACAATTAACTGAATACCTGCTTGGACCTATCTTACAAAATTAAACACATCACACCCACCCCTTTGTTGCACAAAGAATAAGCACAAATAAAAGGTGACAGTTGCAATAGTAGAATGGAGGAGTTCAAGCAGAGACTGGGTGGTGCAAACAAGATTATGAAGGTTTTTTTATCTGATAGCAGGTCGAGATGCAATCTTTTTAAAATGCTTGAATAAAGCAGCTATTCTATAGAGTCGACTAAGTGTACAAAAGCTGTTGAAAAGAAGTGGGTTTGACTAGGGATTAGGATCAAGTAAGCTGAATATAGTCAACTTGCTGTTGTTACAAGAGGGATGGATGATGCAGCAGGAAGATGCAAATGATTGCCAAGTCACATGAGGTTGAAGCTAACAAAGACTATAAAGAGCCATCAAATTTTCTTTATTTCCTTTACTTCTATTCCAATTCTTGCAATTTAAAAAGTTCTTCTGAGAAACAACTGAATATTATTCCATCTGGCCTTCCATAGAAATTTCCTTTTTCTACCATTTGATTCATCCACAAATTATAAGAGAGCAATTACCATCAGCAGCCAGAAACTATAAGTCCTAAGGCATCTTCTGTTTTTATATTTCAGCTTCAGATAGAAGTTGTTATGAAAACAAATATTCTTCTATCTTCCATATAAGCAATATCAAATGTCATAACCTCTGCAGGAAACAATTTGGAAATGGAATCCTACAATGCACGCCGATAAACAAACAGGGAACTTAACCTCAAGATTCATAAGCCTTGGATATCCTTTTTTATTTGAAGAAGCTATTTACATCCTAATTTTTCCTATGGATCCATATAGCCGATATCAAGCCATACTTGAAAGTAAAAGACAACAATTTATTTTTCTTGTTGGAAAGCAGTAAGCCAATCATAATTGAAAAGAAAACAAACATAGCACTTCACTTATATTATCATGCAAGTAAAAACACAGAACAACTTTTCAAAATTAAAAAGGAAGAAAGAAGATGATCAAGAGCTAATCCATGTCCTGATTGGGAACAAAGGACATGCGATGCTTACTAAGACATTAAAATCTTAAAAATACATACCCATTCACTGGGGCAAAGAGAACGATAATATTTGGCAAATTTATCACACTCTGATGCACCTTCCCCCTTGGCAGCTATGCACCTAGAGAAGATCATAAGAATAAGTATTATAACTCTGAGAAAAAAGAACTGTGCTAAATTCGAATATGAAAAAACCTAAAAGAAAGAGAAAAATGTACTAAACAAATTTAACATACCGGTGATACTCAATATATCTGGTAAAACAGTGCCTTGTCTGATTTGTTGTTGGGAAACGGAAATCGGCTGGCGCTGTCTCCAGCTGCATACCAAGCCACCCCGACACAAATGAATCAGAAGAAAGCAACAGAAATAAGATTTAATTAAAGGCCATCCGAATCCCACTAAATGGTCATACCTTTATCTCTGGTGTCTCATCAGCAGCTCCTTGTTCATCTGAGTTTGCTTGTTCAGTGGTTTCACTGCTTTCTGTCTCCACAGCAGGAGCATCTTCAGTGTTGTTTTCAGAAGCAGGATTAGCTTCGGTGTTTTCTTCAGCAACAGCTGCAGTAGTATCTTCAACTTTTTCTTCCGCAGCAGCTGCTGGTGCTTCCTCAGCTTTCTCTTCAGAAATAGCAGTTTCAGGTTTCACAACTTCTTTTGCTTCCACTTCTTTTAAAACTACATCACTCTGATCCTCTTTGTCCTTCAATAAATATTGCTGCATTTCAAAGTATTAGACCAGAAGTTCTATCAACATTACTACATGACAAAATCAGGCAGAGAGAACAAGAAACATTGAGCATGTTAAATAGTAGAGACCTGTAGACACTCACAAAGTCCAAAAGAGACTAGCCATTGTCAACAAGAAATGGACGGTTATTTGCATGATTTATAAAGGCAAATTTAACCAGAATTTCTTCGGGAAACCATCATTATTTGGTAAAATCTCATTTGTATCTTCATTTTCAGTAATTTGATTACGCAACTGGAACATAGAAAGTTCAGTGGATGCTGCATCATATTCCACAAAAAATGCCTCTAATTTTATGCCATACACATACCACAGGCATTCGATTCCCAAGATTGTTATTTAACTATTAGATAAATCGGACCAAGATTTGTCCATGTTTGGCTTGTTAAGCAAATTTGCTTCCAATCTAAGCTTCAGAATACAGTAAACTGAAAAGTTAACAAGCCTAGGTCAAGACCTTCCTTGATAGCTTTTTTCTTCGATCTGTTAGAGGACAAAGAAGTTACATTCTATACGATAATGGTTTGCCAAAATTATTCGGGCAAAATCATAAGAGGAATCTAACTCACAATCAACCACACAAGGGGGCAAGTGAATATATCATTAAGTCGATTTAATCGTTATTCGCCCACAATTTTCTGTAACATTAGAAACGATCTCGTTGAACTAAAAACCAAAGATCTTAAACAATCCAATCAAACGAAAAGAGCGAAGCTGTACAGATCTATCTAAGCAATCAAATAATTGGATTAAAGAGAAAGTGGAGCATTATTGGAGAAGTTGAGGTAGAAGGGATACCTCAGATAGTGATGGTGCGTGGATTGTTGCAGCTTCCGCCATTGCAGGAAAATGAAAGGATGCGGTAGCTCTCCAGTAGGGCGGCCTGCAATCCAACGGAATCAAAAAGGGCAGCGTTCGAGTCTTAGGTTAAGACAAACAAGATTTACCGTGTTACTGTGAAAGTAAAAGTGAGTGCTGGATCACGCAATGCAAGCCACGTTTCATATTTTTTTTTTTTGGTCTACCTATCGGGGTAACTTTAAGAAGGTACTGGTTTCGTCGCTTCGTTTCTGGAAGGTTGGAGTGGGCCTGCTATATAAATTATTTTTATTTCAATGGGCCTGCTCTTTATGCTCTTTGGACCCTCGCTTGGCATTTTCATGTATCCTCTGGATCAGGCTTTTCAGGACCATATTGGAAAATTACACATTCTCAAATCGCTTATTTGGTTTCATTTTGTTGTAAATTAATTATATTTGAATTCGAAGTTCTAATCTTTATATTTTAATAGCTAATTCAAATGTAAATAAAATTTAATTTAGTTGGAGGTCCAATGGAGACTTCATTCACACACATATTGATTGATTAAACAGAAAGAGATGCATCTGGATTTGGTCACACCTTATAAGGATACAATTTTATTTTTTTTTTCTTTTATTATAAATGCCACCCTTCTCTACAAAGAAATTTAGTATAGATAATATTAAATTATAAATCTCACATGCTTGTATAGCACATTTTCTGCGATGAATATAGATAAATGATCATTTTTATCAAATTTCAAATACTATATATGTTATAAATTAACTATGCCGTGGATTTGAGAGAGATATATATATATATTACCAGAAAGTCACAGAAAGTGGAGGATATGGCAGTCATGGTGTACGGCTGCTTCTATGGCTGAAGAGTCATTGAAAAAGGCATGAAATGAAACGACCCATGAAGAGATTAGCCTTCCACCTTTGAAACAGCAACACCATTTGGATTTCCAATAAGATATTTTAAATTGGCTGTCGTTTGAGTTGTTAATGGTTTGGAATCATTAGATTACCGTCCAAAAACAGTACAGAAATAGACTAATAATTTACACATGAATCAGCTATAAAAGTCTTAAAGTATGGGAATGGCTGTGAGAATTTGAGCTACGTGCCAATCTGGTGTTTGCTTTAGCAAGAGAAAACTGGCCCATCAAAGATGAACCTTCTTTGACGTCAGTTGAATATTTTGCCAATCTTTCAAATCATAGGATTTTTCGTTTATCTCATTTATTGTGACTTGCGTGTTAAACTTTATTAATCAGTATATCCTCGTTTCTTATTTTATTTTATTTTTTATTAATTTATATTTTTTAATTTAAATTTAATTTTATATAACCGTCATAAAGAATTCAGACTTAAGATATACTGTCCACAATAAAATATATATATATATATATATTTAATCTCCTCAGCTGCGCTTTCCATAAAAAATAAAGGAAGAAATACTTTTAATTTTTCATATCCTAATTTTCCATCCCTTTAAGAAATTTCCCAAAACACAATAAAATAAAATTTTCACTTTAATGAAATAATTATGGGGACCAGAAATCCTTCCTCCTCTAGAAAATGAAAGATCAGTTGAAATATGGTCTGTTTTAAAATTTTAAAAAAAAAAAGTCCCACATCATAGTTGTCTAATGCTTTTGTTTGGGTAATTGTAATTATGCAGAAAAATATAAAATTAAACATTTAATTGAGAAATTATTATATATATATATATATATATGTAAGTGTGAAATAGTTTGTTACGGAGAAAGTGTGATTAACGGGCAAGAAACTCAACAACTTGGTTAGGCTAAAAAAGTCATTCACCATTTTGTTGACTGAAACAGCGACTCTGACCACATTATTTAAACTTGAAAAATGAATCCACCTTCTATAGTATATTAGTGTCGGATTGAAATATTTTTTTTTTTAAATATTCATATAATGATTGATTGATATGGGGGTGTAGTGTAGATATAACCTGTTTATCAAAGGCCGAGAAAGTTTGAGACACACTGCAGGCTTTTGTCGTTAAAAATAAGCACCTCCTCATTGAGAGGGCAGCTTTGCCTTAAAGAAATTTTGACTATATTGAGGTTGCTATCATATTCCAACTAGTTTGACCATTACACAACACACATAAACGTAATCTGTACTAAGTTCTGGAGATGCGCAAGGCACTGTTGAATCCATCGTCTTCTAGTTTAGAGAGGTAAAATAAAATCAAATAAAATAAATAATTTGACCAGAATATGAGATGTAATTTAGACCGTTGGATTGGAAAGTAAAAATAGCTGTCTTTATTTTTATTGTGAGGATGATAAGAAAAGAGGAAAGAGCCAAGACAATACAGACCCTGCTGGAAGTGGGAAGCATTAAATGGTTATTTGACCATAATAAATAAATAAAATAATATGAAGAAAATAAGCTGACGCAAAACACACACCAGGACCTGAACTGGGACAGTGACAAAAACATTTTTAGAGATAGGAAGATAAGATTCAATTACGGAGTGAGCTGCGTGCCTTCTTTAACGGGTCATGTCCTTTTTCTTCTTTTAACCCCCCAACCTAAAAATAAATTAAAATCAAAATCAAATCAAACCCAGACCAGACCAGACCAGACAGACACATTCCTTATTTTTCACTGCTCTCTAATGGAAATTAACAAGTAAGCAGTAGCAGAGCTTTCAGACCATACCTTTAATCCCAAAAATAATTGTCTCTGATCCACAAGCAACAAGGAGAAGAAGAATAGGCATCCCCACACACACAGACACCTCTGCTGTTTGATCATTATATTAGATCTCTAGAGAGAGAGAGAGTTTCTTTTTTTTTTTTTTTTTTTTTTTTTTGGTTTCTATAATGGATAAAAGCTGTCAATCCTCTGGTGATTCTATGATCACCACAACCACTAGTGGCTCCAGAGATCAGTACCTCAAAAACCTCAATAAGCTTTCTCATAAGATCTCTAAACCCATCATCACCAAGAAGCCGCTCCCTCCTCCTTTTGATCATCACACCTTTACCGACAATAATACTAATGCCTCTCAATCGCAACAGCAACAGCAACCGCAACCGCAAACGCAGTCACAGGTTTCACAGCAGCAGAATCTGCTGGCGCAGCAGCATCAGCCTCAGCAGCATCAGCCCCCCGTCTACAATATCAACAAGAATGATTTCAGGGACGTTGTCCAGAAACTCACCGGATCTCCTGCTCACGACAGGTTCTCCACTCCTCCTCCTATTCACCCACCCAAGCCTCCCAGCTCTCGCTTACAGCGTATCCGTCCTCCTCCCCTCGTACACGTTAGCAACCGCCCTCCTCCCCTGATAAACAGTGCCCACCATCCTTATCCACCCCATCCCAACGCATCCGTCAACCCTCCCATGCCTATCCCCACTGCGACTAACAGTTTCATCCAACGGCCGTCAGCACCCCTCTCACCGTTACCGCCTTTTCCCGCGGTCCACGCTGCGGCGGAGTCGCCGGTATCTGCTTACATGCGCTACCTTCAGAACTCGACCTCTTCTGTCGATTCTTATAATCAGTTCTCGGGGTTCTCGCCGCTAGGGCCGCTTGTTTCTCCTCGCTGGAATAATCCACCTGCACAACAGCCATCGCTGTTCCCGAACCAGAATCAACAGCAATTTTCAGCGCTGCAGCAGGGGATAGTTCCATCACCGACATCAGGTATGTTAGCGTCGCAGCCGCAGTTCCCGTTGCCAACGTCACCGCTGCCGTTTGGGTGCTTGAACTCGCCTCGATCCGGTCTGTTGCTCTCACCATCTTCGTTCCCTCTATCTCCGACATTGCCGTTGTCTAGCCCGAGATGGAGAGCTCTTTGAAGGTTTCGTCGTCTTCTTCTTCAGGTAAGTGTTATCTGTTTTACATAACGCTGTCGTTTAGCTTTAGGGTATTAATCAATTTCTTGTGTAAATAGTTGGGAACCGGGGGATAATTGGATTGCCAGCAGTTGGATTGGACAAGCATCTGACACTGGTTATTTAGAAGATTGATTGTTTTTTGTGAATGGAAGTCAACACAGGAAAACCTTACATTTATTTTCCCTCTTTCTATGTGTGCTTTTATTTTATATTTAGAGATGATGGTTACAGGTTATTGAATTGTAGTTGGGATATGATACTGATAGTTAATTTTCACATTTTATAATGTCTCTGTAGTCTCTGGTTCATTCTACTTGAGTTTGTGTAATTATTCAGCACAATCATGTATTCTTTGGGAAATTTCAATTGGGTATTGCTGGCAGTTTCTGTGTTAAGCAAGTAAAGCAGTGTGCTTGCCTTTGATTTTTCTATTATTTACATTTAAATGAATATAATGATGCTGCCAAGTCTTTTGCAGCCCTTAACTTGAATGGTTTTATTTTACATCGGTAGTGTTTTGCCATGATTCATATCATCTTTTGAGATGAATGTTTAGTGGTTTCTTGCATTCTTTCTGATCATAAAGCGAACGTATGAGCTTACTCAGGAGTTGGAAGCATAACTTTAATGCAGTTGTTTTTCAAAATAATTTGAGTGGAGTTTATTACCGTAGTTTCTTCTGAGTTTATGGGAAACGCCATTGAATCGAGTGGTTAGGTATGTTAATTTGATTGACTGCTAGAAATTTCGATATGGAATCAAAAAATTGCAGGACACGATGCTTTGGCAAATTCTTGCTGAGATATTGTAGATAGCAGATGCGCGTTCGGTGGCCCTTTAAAGATCCTTGCGATCTGGACTACGCTTTTTTTAGAAGCTTTGCAAAATATGATCTGAAGTGACATTTCAGAAGGACATTGTGGTGGGTTCTTGAAGTATACTTTGCCCCATGACAGAAATCTTCTACCTAGGTTCAACTCCCAAATAATTATTGGTTCTTTGATGAGTCAGTCACCTACACTTTAGAAGTCTTAGACACACACCATCATAGTTTTTTTTTTTCAAATTCATTTGTTTTCTTCAAACCCTCATTTCACAACATAATTGTTGAATGATAATTCAGTTGGTTTTTACTTGGTTTCTTTCCCTTAGCATTTTTTGTCCATTGTTCAATCTTTATTTTCACTATTTAATTGGAGTATAATTAGTGTTGTAGACTACACTAGTCCTCAACTTAACAATATATTCTCGTTCTCCCCTTCCCTTACCCACTATTTTTCTCCCTCAAAATTTCTCGGTGGGGGGATGGAGGGTTGAGGTGATTGGCTTGGGGCAAGGTGACTTCTTAAGCTGATGTAGGCAAAACCATTTATTCCTCTCTAACAGTAGGGGAGGAGAGGAAACCTTCATATTTTGGTAGGCAAGAGAGAAGGATGAAAGATGAAAATTTTGTGTTATTGTGCATGTCAGAATATTTACCCGAGCCCATATATTTGTTGTCCCAGACCAACTGTGTGGGTAAAAGAGAGTGAAATAGTAGAGAATGAGCTGCTGGAATTTACAAACAAAGAACTAAGAATACTGTTTGAGTAAAGTAAAGATCCAAGCGAAACATGTAGAATTACAAGTTCCAGTAGGTTTATAGAATTTTATTTTGTCCGTTATTAAATTTCAGTGTGGACATGTCGATGCTGATGTTAGGAAAATGAAACCTGTTAAAGGGCAGACCCTGATGGGATTGATAACACAGCCAAATTTGCATTGGTCGGATAATACATTGCTTTAGACGCTTAAATTGGGAACCACAAAGAATTGATTATTGCTGCGTGTCAGATCTTGTCCAACTTTTTTTGCAATGAATATTGTGAAGTGGCCACGTATTGTTATTATGGGTTATTCTGCAGTTGTGATTTTCTCATATTTTAATCTAGTTCTGAGATCATTGCAGTAGCATTCATGTGAATTTGGCTGGCAATTCTATTTTCGTAATTTAATTGAAGAAATTATGGGTGATCTTTCGAAGGGGTTTTAATTCACTCGAAAACTAGTTTAAAAAAGGAATCTGATTGATTTGAGATTTATATTTTTAATATTATCCTTTCATTTAGCAACAATAAATTTTTGAAATTTAATATTAGTCCAATTATAAAAGTCTTTGAGATTTAAATCTAAAATATATTATAGATTTAATATCATATTGGAGATTCTGACACCATAATAAAAGAGTGGATTAAATTTAACTCATCTCAAAAATTAATTGAAAAGACAGAATTATTTACTGTTTTATAATTAATATATATAGATATATAATATTTGTCAGATTCATATTTCTAATAAAAATGTCAAACATTTCTTGTATGAAATGTACGACCAACTAAAATGATAAATCATGAAAGCTGTAGAAGTTTGGTTTTGGTTCATTATTTTTGGCTTAAACCTGATGCTATTTTATGATGTTGGCTGTGAACCGTAACTGATTTTTATGCGACGATTCTCACCTTCACGGGCTAAAAGATATAGGAAAACAAAGAGAATTCCTTCAGCTTACTTTTAATGGAGTAAGCAAGTCAGGTAGACTTTTTATTATTATTTTTCAGAAGGCCTCGATCACAAGGATTTTCATTTGGGAAAAAAGAAAAATACAAAATTACCCCAATTATACATCTGTAAATGGCCATAATCATAATATTGGATAAACACGTCTAATCTATCGAAAGCAAACCGATGGGGTGAAAGAATGTGTCGTATCAGACAAAATCTGGTATTTTTACAACACTCATTCGTTTTGGTATTCTCTGATGAAATACACGAATTCAAGTTTCTCTGATGACGTACCAACCGAAGTTGTAGAAACGGTCACCGACAGATCAAACGCAATGACTCAGCCACATAGGGTTACATCAATGCATGTAATTAAAAGGGTCCAAGCAAAAAGTATACTACCTGGATTACATAAATTCAGTTCTATTTCAGCAATCACTCTTGGTAATTATCACGACTGTACTCCCAAAGGTACTAGACATGACGTCTATAACCTTCGTTATGGCTCAGCAACCTTGGGTTACTATGCCGAACCACTACATTGGCCATTTGATCACTTGCTACAATGTTTAGATAGTGCATGTAAGTTTATAAAGGAAAACAAGATAATGAAAAATATATCAAGACATTTTTAAGTCGCAAGTTTGGTGGATTGTATAAGGTTTTTAAGTTGAGAGTTCAGTATTGAACTTATGTATGGAGATTTTCTGATTCAATTGTGATCCCAAGAATTCAACATCTCTAACATAGAGTTAAGTTGCTAATCTAAGACACTTTGGACTCTCTCGAACAACCACGACCACCGATGTTCTAGTTAGATTGGTGCTTTTCCAATGTGTTCACTTTAGTCAGTATATAGCAGCCCGGAAACGTTTCATGATGGACCTCCCTGCTCTTGAGTAAGCATTTAGACAAGCTTCAGCTCCACAGACTTAAGGTTTCCCCTCACTACCCTAATCCAACTAGTCTAAAACTATTTATTTATTTGACTCCTGGATCTTCCCCCTAGGTAGTCTCCAATGATAGGCCACTAGAGGCCTGTAGCAGATATGGTTTTGATGCTTTATCGTTTCTCTTGCTGTTGACATTGCTGGTGGTTTATTCCTGCCTTGGTTCCCATCTGCTAGCTAAGGTTGTGTTGCTATGGGCCATAGGCCAGGTCGATTAATTTTCTTGTACCTCTATTAGCCCTTTTCTTCAAGCATGAACTTGCCATATCCCAACCTCAGTGTTACGGAAACATACTAAAAGGTGAGACTCGTTATTCACAAAATTAATAATTAAACAAACGATATAAATCTAATTAAGAAGCAAAATTCCTTGGGAAAGACTAATTTAATTAATCTTCAATTCTCATCCTCTCGATACCTCCTTTCTTCCCTTTCTATTCCCAGCAGAAACAGTCAAAGCAAATATTTGGAATAGCACTTGGATCAACATAAAATAAATGATAGTGCGAAGCATTTGCTGTATAGGTGCAACATTCCTATTCCCATTAAGAATCTAAGCATTCGATAAATCTTTACCATACATATATAAGGCTTGGCATCAAGAAAAATAAGAGGCATTCAAAAAACACAGAAACTAAAAAATAACAAAGGAAAAGAAAAAGGAAAAAAATGAGCTTGGTGTGTCCAGAATTCATACCCGATATAAGAATGCCTAAATCTCACAATAGCAAACAAATTAGCAACAAGCACTTTCTCCTAATAAAAACGTATGGTGGAGCAGTTCAATTCTAATATGAAGTGAAGCATTTCACTGCTTTTCTTCAGTGGGTTTAGGAGTTTCTTTAATCTCATCAGCGCCATCATCCTATTTTTTCAGATAAAAAAGAAATGTTACAAGATAATTCTGTAGAAATAATTAGGTAAAACATAGAACAAAACAAAACTAAACTCGTTACCTGCATGTCGGATGTCCACAAAGTGAGATTGTCCCGGAGAAGTTGCATGATCAAAGTGCTATCCTTGTATGACTCCTCACCCAGGGTATCCAACTCCGCAATCGCCTCATCAAAAGCCTGATTATTTCAAAGAAGGGTGGAGAAAAGCAAACTGTAAATCCACTTGTATAGCATATTATTCTCCACTCATCCTACAATTACTTGTTATTTTCATTCATTCCAAACCACATGCTGCATACTTTTTTTAAGATGGTAGTTTATTTTTAGGTTATTAATATAACTATATATATACACACATAAACAATAAAATTCATTAGTTCCAAGAATAAATTAGTATCAAACATGAGTGATTTAAATTAAATGTCATAATATAAATGGAAGATGCATTAGTGAAATGTTATACAAGCTTCATCATTTTTCCAATGATATTAACTAAACTTTCTTGAACCATAAATTTATTTCCATGGAACAAAACAAGTGTTGAAAAGGCGCAAATCATAGTAATTGAAGTAATTATTTCCCAAGGCCAACCTTAGCTTCCAAGAAGCCAAACAATGCTTGTTGGCTGAGTATTTCTAATGCGGAAATGATAAAAGCATGAAGTCCTAAGATTCTGACAGACGCAACATTTCTTTTCACTACCACACTAAACGGATGTACAATTATAGCTTAATTGACACAATATGCAAAGAACAAGTTCACACTGCTTAGATGACAAGCATAACCGCAAGATAAATACTAAAGATAACAATCCAATTCACAAACCTGTTTAGCAAGATTACATGCACGGTCAGGAGAATTAAGAATTTCATAGTAAAACACCGAAAAGTTCAAAGCCAGCCCTAAACGGATTGGGTGAGTTGGAGCCAGTTCCGCATTCGCAATGTCCTGGAAGGGGTAAAAAAAATTCTTAAATGGAACATACATGAGAGGATATTCTAATTAAACCGAATTACCCCATGTAAGCACAGTTTTAGCACATTGCCAAAACCAGGTCCAACTTGTTCCTGTAATCATGATTTTTAGTGATAGCAAAAATGAAGTCCGAAAGCGTAAAAACAATATAGATTCCCTTCGAAGTTTAATGCAAGCCTCGAAACCACTGATATTCTCTAAATACATCAAAAATGAAAAAAAGCCAAATGCACGTAAACCAACTATACAAGCCGAATGTAACCAGAAGGAATTCTAATCGGAAACGTTCTTCTCTCAAAGCAAATTACCTAACTAATCCGTAGAGAGTTTAGAAAAGTAACAACTATAAATCAAGAAATCACAGAGTTGAGCATATTGAGAAGCCAGGAACAAACCTGAGCAGATTTGTAAGCAGTGAGGGTATTTTCAGCAGCCTCCTTCCTCTCAGCTCCAATCTTGAACTCAGCGAGATACCTATGGTAATCCCCCTTCATCTTCAAGTAAAACACCTTAGAATCCCCGGGAGAAGCAGATGGAATCAACCTCGTGTCGAGCAACTTCAAGATCCCGTCACAGATCGAGGAAAGCTCAGACTCAATCTTGGCCCTATAGTCACGGATCATGGAAACGTGGTCTTCGTTACCGCGGCTCTCCTCCTTCTGCTCGATGGAGGAAATAATACGCCAGGAGGCGCGTCGAGCTCCAATGACATTCTTGTAGGCAACAGAAAGGAGGTTCCGCTCTTCGACAGTGAGCTCCTCGTTGTCGACGGAGGCGGAAACCTTCTCCATAAACTCAACCATCTCCTCATAGCGCTCGGCCTGCTCAGCGAGCTTGGCCATGTAGATGCTCTCCTCTCGAGATGAAGGTGCTGCCGCCATTGTTGAAATGCGAAGAAGAAGAAGAAGAAAAGAAAGAGGAGGGAGGTGTAGATCTAGTTTTTGATATTGAGAGAGAGAGGGTGGGAGTTATTTTTGAGAGAAAATGGAGGGGCTAATTTTGGGGGCTAGTGGAGGGAAGGGGGCCGCGATGATTGCGTTGAGGAAGATGGAGGGATTTTGAAAAGATGGAATGTGAACCATTGGATTAGAAAAAAGGTGGAGCTTTTCTGTTGGGTTATGGGGATGGCCTGTTTGGCTGGCAGGTAAAAGCCTAACACTGATTGAGCCAAAAGTGTTTGTTTTTTCTTTTTCAAATTTTAAAGATTCGACAGTCTATTCCGCTCTTTTCCCCCCAAAATTCGGACGCCCAATATTCCGAAATTGATTGTTAATGTTACTATCTTTTATTTTATGTTCTCATCAAATTTCTACATTTCAACACTTAATTAACGGAGATGTATTTTTCAACATTATTAACTGTTTGGTGGGGAATGTCATGTCCTCCAAAGTTAGAAAGTGCCTGAAACCATACATGTCTTAGTCTTACCTAAGAGAGGGGACAAAATCATGCTTTTGTATATAAAATATTACCTAAAATTATTTTCAACTCCTTAGCACAACCCAATTTTAATTAATTTATGTTTAGTTTATTAATTATCCATTTTTTATTTTCGTGTTGAGGATAACTATTTTCCTCAACCTCAATTTGTTTTGTTTTTTTTTTAATAAAATCTTAATTTGTGGATTCGGATCATTGTTTGTCTCAGCC
>CAOGCB010963560.1:0-18272 GCA_948266635.1 Cnidoscolus chayamansa | reverse complement strand
AATCAGCTTAGAGATTTTAAAAGAAAAAGCCTTCCTGAAAAAGATCACTTCTACTCATACGGCACCCCATGAACTACACATTTTATTGCTGTTGAATCCAGAATCTTGCATTTTCACTACTTATGTTCTAGAACAGAAAGTCAAACCTATGTGAAAAAATTAGATGCGTGTTTGTTATGGCATTTAGTTGATAAAGTCAAATTTAATCTTTCCTATTTCATCTTTAAGATGATGATAAAAAGATCCTCTGTTAAGGGATTGCCTTCTTCCATGGTTTTGACAATGTCATTTTCTGCTCACTCCATTCTATTTTCCTTGAGTTCAAAAAATGTTAATTAAACTCAAAGAGACATTTGTGAGTAACAAGAAATATGAAAAAGAGGGATTAAGTGACAATGATTTAGACTTAGAGCCACAACACAATAGGAAAGGAAAAGAAAATCTGTTTGAAGAAGATCAGGAAGAACATGTGCATCCTGAAAAGAAGAAATATGAGATGAACCAAGTTCTCTCATTACTCAACAAATGCACAAACCAGTCAATCTTTTTGTTGCTTGAAACTGTCAGATTCTAAACATGCTCACTACTGTCTTCAAGAATGGAAGAGTACCTTCTTCTACTGCAGGACCATCTCAACAATATGTACCTACTGATCCATCTCCTGCAGAACATGAATCTTCAAAATCTACTTCAAAAAAAATTCTTCTCCTGAACAAAACTCTGGACAAGATTGATATGTTCCTTAAGATATGACCATTTCTGCAAATCAAATTCAAAATCTCTCCTTCAGCTCCTTCAACTACCACAGTTGATCCTCCAATCAGAAGAACTCATATCCAAAAGTTTGCCATAAAAATTGCTCAACCTCCTGGCACCAGAAAAAGTCAAAGGATTTCTGCCCAGAACCTTCCATGATCACACTTAGCGTCTACCCTTTATGAATGATGACAAAAAGGGGGAGAAGTTTGAGAAATCTGTTTGGTAAAATCATATCAGTTTGAAAAAAATCAATTTGGTTAATATTTTTGGATAATATTACTTTTGGAAAATGCTTTGTGATAATGTGTTTGTTGGATTGTTGGATAATACTCTCTAAAGTACTGTTTTATATATTATGTGTTTATGATTTACCAAAACTAATAGTACTATTCAGTTTAAAGATTCATCATTATTATATTCAGGGAGAGCCTATATTTTGTACATATATATATACATATTGTTTATAGGCATGAAAACAGGGGAAGCTTCAAGAGATTCCTAAAGTTTTGTCATTATAAAAAAGGGGAAGAATGTTAATCCTATGAACTAGAAGAGTGTTTTGATGATTATAAAACTTAAGGAACTTGGACATCTTTCACAAGCAAAAATGAAGACAAGAGAAACTTAAGGAACAAGTAAATTCAAGACAAAGAATCATAACACTTGAAGATGACAAGTAAGATATTATGACTTATGTACAGAAAATGAAAAAGATTATGGTTTGCCATTCTTAAACAAATTAATTTCAGCTTTCACCAAAAACAAAAATCACTGAGTTGAAAGTAGAACCTATTATTGTTTTTAAAATACAAAGTTCTAATTTCATGTTTTTAAAAGTTCTACTTCTATGATTCTAAGTTTTAAAATCAACTCAGAAGGATTTTCATTACACGACAAAATAACGGCTAGCTGCTTTTCAGAACTCATTTTTTACCTATCAAAACGATCTCAAACGGCTAGTTTTTGGCAAGACTCTATATAAACAAAAATCTCTCAAATTTATTATTAAGAAGAGTATTTTTACAATTGAGAGAAAAAATATTGAAAACAAAAGATTTGAACATTTATTCTTGAACATTTAATTTCTTCCATTGAGCTTTGATTGGCAAATCTAATACTTCTTCATTTTCTTAACTTGAGCTGTAAAAGAAGAAATAAGAGTTATTTTCTTCATCTACCAAAACCTACATATGGTTGTGTACAAGCTTGGGACAACTTGTTTCTTGAGTGTTGAGAAATAAACACTTATAAGATGTTGCAAGATAGCCTTGAAATCTTGTGAGATGTTACAAGATAGCCTAAAAATCTTGTGAGAGGTTGCAAGTACCTGGTAAACTTGTGGAAACTGTAAAAGTTTGTTTCTTGCATGTTAAAAGAAATCATAGTGGATGAACTTCTCAAAGAAAGTTTTTGGGAGAGTAGATGTAAATAATGAAGCTGAACCACTATAACTCGCTCGGATTCTTTTTTCTCTCACTCATCTCTCTTAATTATTTATTTGCCTTATTCATTAGTTGTGTCTTTACTATGATATACTGAATCGTATAAGATTGATTAAATGCATATTACTCTAACATAATATCTAGATTTGATTCAATCTATTAAATCAGCAAAGTAAAATTTCTATCAGTCTAATATTCAACTTTTAGAAATTCTAATTTCTATAATGTCACATTAGAAATTACAAAGAAAGTTTAAAATTTTGATAAATTTCAATTCACCCCCTTCTTGTACTCTAACTAGGGACCAACACTCCTCCTCCCAGCGAATCGTGGTCCTTGTCCTCTATTTTTTGGCCATTTCTGATGCTGAGTTCAATATTGATAAATAGGAAATGGTTGGAGTTATTGGGATTTTGATATTGATATAATCGATAGTGGTGTGATTCTATTAGTTGCAGTTAAGAACAAAGGAAGCGAGGAGAAGCTGATGGCCAATGCGTGTCCCTATGTGAAAATGAGAGGAAGCTTGCCACAAAAAATTTAGAAACAAGGCAGATAGGAGGAGGAAGTAGTGAAGGAGAGAAAGGAAAATGGGTCGATATATAATAATTACAATTTTGATTCCCTTTCCATAGTTGCACTAGAAGCATCATTCTCAGCGACACCAATGTTAGTACATATTTCATGGGCTCCAGCTTTGATAGCATGTTACCAATGTGTATAAGAGAAAATCAGCTGAAATCTCTTTTTAATATATGTTTGAGTTTATATACTAACGAAAGCTATTGAACTACTATTACTATCAGTACAACAACTTGTACACGTGGCCACTTAATAAACTTCTAGATATTTATGCTTTACACTCTATAACACCCACGTTAGCTTCTTCCGGTTGACATCTCAAATTCCTCCTTCCTCAGAAACGACGCACCGCGTCCATTATGAGCCCACCTAACCTAGCTCAGTGCCTCGGCCCAATTCCTCATACAGAGTACCCCCTCCATAGCTCTAATCACCGTAGAGGCATTAAATCGAGCAGCACCAGAGCAATAAAGACTAAGCACAGATCCATCCAGCCATACCCAAATTCTGGCAACCTATTTCCTCCTCCTTCACCCTACTCTCATTCTCACCAAACCCACGACAGATTCTCGCCTCCCTCACAAGAAGATACATTTTTTTCTTCACAAGAACGCTATTGGAGACACTGTGCTTCTACAACACCTAAATCGTCCCCCTTCATTAAAATCATCTAAGGTCACTACAGTACCACACAAACCCACTTCATTCCTGCCGATAACTCTAAATCCTTTGTAGATGAAATGATAACGGAGGGAGGGAGGGACGAGAAGGCGAAGGTGAGAGGATGAGTTACAGAGGTTATAATGGACTTTTCATAATTTCCTATTTTTTAAGAGGATGAAAAGATAAATTTCAATTAAAATATATGAAATTATTTTTTAACAATAAAATATATGAATTTTAATTTATAATAATAAAATATATAAATTTTGATTTATAATAATAAAAATATATAAATTTTGCATTTTATAATAAAAATATATATAACTAATAACAATAAAATTTTCAATAATTTAAAATTAAAATAAATATTAAAGAAAAAGCAATTATTATAAATTATATATTTTTATAAATATAAATTAAATTTTATATGTTTACTGTTAAAATAAAAAAAAATAAAATTCGTGGATAAAATTATAACACATGGCTAACTCAAATAAATGGGTAAAGACATACATGGAATAAAAATGAAGTAAAAAAAAATAAAACAAAAATTATAAAACAAAAAAACTTGTTAAAAGTAATAAAAATAATCAACTAACAAAAATACATATATCCCTAATCACAAATTTTCAAGTAATTTAATGACATATATATGTTACATAAAATAAAAAAAAATATATATATATCATCTTATTAGATTAGGTGAAATTTGTACTATAACTGGTAAAATCTTTTCAGAAAAATTTTAAATTATAAACACTAAAATTTATATATTTTTATTTTACGAATCAAAATTCATATATCTTAATATTATATACGTATAAGTTCATGTGAGGTTGGTGAAATTCACCGGTTATAATTATTATAGTATGTTCTTCTTATAAATATGAATAATATTGAAATAAAATCGATAGTATAATCAAACAATAGGATACAATTAACTATGTATGAATTATCAATCCATTGTGTAAATTAATAAAGCATGTAATGTAATTGCAATTTGAGTATGTATTGTTATTACAACATAGCATAAGAGAATTCTATAATAATAATAATAACAATTGATGCTATTGTTTTGTCAATATTAAAAGATTGAGAATGTTAAAGGTGAGATAGCTAATTTACTTAGGGAATGAAAATGGATGAAGTAGAATTCAGGTAAAGGTAAATGAGAGAAGCAGCAGATTCCTGTAAGGACAACCAATAATTTGTCTCAAAAAGGCAAAAGATTCTCCATAGAAAAAAGAGGAAGGTAGACTTGTATTTGGGATGTCAAATCTCAAGAAATTAATGAGAATGGGTAAAAAAAAACAATAAAATATAAAACACTTGAATATAAAATAGACAAATGAGAAAGATCAGCTTTTTAATGCTTACACTCCAAGCTGTAAGAGGAAATGTCACCCATACATGGGAGATGAGTTTTAGAGAGAGAAAGAAAAGGCATCAAAAGGTGGAGCACAAAATAATGGATGTAAAGGCATAGTAATAGTAACAGTGAAAGTAATAGTAGCAGTAGCTACTAGAGAGAGATGACTTGTTCATTTTTATTTTTTTCTCTTTTCTTGCTCTTTCTTGAACACTTGACGGTGTATCTTTCCTTTTTCTTGCTGTAATATTTGATCCATCTTTTCTTTATCATTGTTTTGCTGCTGTGCATGCAAAAGCTTCAGATTTAAGAATAAGAGAGAGAGAGAGAGAGAGAAGAGATTCCTATATATATTTATGTGGGGACTGGAGAGGGTCTGCAAAGTAAGATTTCTGCAGTGGAGTGGTTTCCATATCTAGGAATGGAATTAAAAGAGGGAAAATTTACAAAATAGAAAAAAGAAAATTCCCTTTTTTGCATTTGGGGACAAAGGGATCTTCAATACATGAAACTTAAGAAATCTCTCTCACACCTTTGTGGAGAAGGGATCAAGATCCCAAGAACTGTAATATTCTAGTTGTTTGTTAGCGATTTGCATGTAAAGAAAGAAAGATGCTTCTTTTTGCTTCATATGTGCATGTGAATGTATTTTCTTCATCTTTTTATTTTTTTTATGAGGTAATGTATTAGCTTAGCTTATTGATTTCTTTGTGCAGAGTCGTGAGAGATGCTGGCCGATACTAATTTGTTTGTCTGCTTAGCAAGGAAAGAGAAAGCAGGCAGCCATCAGGGGCGCACGTGCGTGGGGGCATGGGGACAAAAAGAGAGTTGAAGATGGTTGCTTGTTCTGTGTGGTCGTCAGTACTTTGTTACAGAAAGTGGGAAGTGGTTTCCTGCAAGCAAATATGATCACAGATTGCATCATCCAACCCTCGGGATTTCCTTGCAATACAACCTTTTTACATGTTATGTATTCCAAGTTCACTTTCTACATGTTACTTCTATTTCACTTCTTAATTTCTCTCTTTTTTTCTTATAAATAAATTAAAATTATTTAACAATGTCTATCACAATAGCTTAATGGATATTTTTTTTGCATATATTTACTATTATTATAAAAATGAAAAATATTGCTTTTCATTTCCTAATTCATTTTGATATAATAATTATAAATTAGCTTTAATTAATATAATTAAGATTTTGAGGTCATTCTCATTTAAATTTAAAATTAATTCAAATCTAATATTATAATACCCTTCATTTTTTCGACACTAGAATCATAATTTTCAAATGAAATATTCATAAAATATATAAAAATCGGATCGAAATAATGACTAAAAATTAAAATAGAAATTTAATTGTTTTAAAATAATTTTTAGAAAATGAAGGGACTGGAAATTTTTCAAGAGGTGTACAAAAATCTAAATTCGGCCGTCGAACTTAGAGTTTGGCCGTAGCTCGACCAAGTCACTATATAAAGTGGTGACAACTCAACTAAGAGAGAATTTACATTCCAAATTCTCTCTAGACGAGCTCCACAACTCCAGTATGATTTTTTAAACAAGTTGTGAGGAAAATCATCAAGAGTAAAATATTTTCACAATAGATTTGAGATTCTTTTGCGTATAACGTTTAAAGTTGATAAAATTTCAAGGGATTACAAGTCACCACATATTTTCTTCTCAAACGGTTAAATCTTTAACTAAAAGCGTATATTTTGGTGTTTGATGAAGAGATTAAACACATGCATGCACAAAAAATGAATCTTTTGTTAACTTTTGGATTTGGGGTTATTTTGGATTAATGTTCAAATCATAGGTGAAAATGCACATTTTGATGGATGTTTGAGTCTTAATTACTAGTAAGGATACTAATAGGTTAAATGAAAATAATGCACAAAATGTAGAATGAATTTAGAACCAATTTTAGCATTTTGAAGTTTATGTAGAAAATGGGAAGATTATATGATTTCAATTGCATGTTATGTTGATAATTGTTTAGAGTATCATAAATATTGTTAGGGATACTAAAAGTATTTTATAAGTGTAAAATGAGACAAATGCAGGTTTTGGTGGAATGTAGGTAGAGAAAAATTTAGCACTCTGTCAAAATTTAATTTCAGCTACCGAAAGTGAGTTTTGGCCACCGACATTAGACTCCACCCAACTAGGTTTGGTAATTGAAAGGTGTTGCCTAAACATGAGTTTTGTCTGTGTAAGAAAAGGTTTTGGTCATCAAAAGTGTCATTGAATGTTAAGTTTAAAAAGTTTCAAATTATGGTTTTGCCACCGAAAAAAGGTCCAAAAAAAGTATTTCAAATCTATATAAAGACTTTTTCTACTGTCGAACCTTGCCACCGAACCTTGCCACCGAACCTCGCCACTGAAAGTCCCATGCCAACAACTCTAAATGAGTTTTATGCCATGTTTTTATATGATTTATATATGGGTTTTAGGATGTATCTTATAATATATTTAATATGTAATTGGTCAGTAGTTCAGTTTGTAACCCTAAGTCCTGCATATCTAGAATCAAACACCGGAGTATAGAAACATCAATTACAGACTGAGATCAATATATATACGCTACCCACAAGTGAGTGGATGCAAAATATTATATATTATTCTTACAGAAAAATATTTTATAGCATTTTTTATATGATCTCACATTAAAAGTTGCATTGTATTACTAATTGTGATGTGTACGGTGAATTTTGGATGACTATAACAATTCAAATTTTGAACTGTTACTAATGTTAGAATACTAATAACCCGAAGATCATCGAAACCTTAACAAGTATGTCATTTTCTGTTCATTACATTTTCATGTTCATTACATAAAATTGATCTCACACAATCATATCCATTATAGGCACACATATGCTATATGAGAGACTCATATATCTATCATTAGTTAATCATCACCATATATCATTTAGTGATCATATAACATATGCCAAAACATAAATATTTACTTTAAATCATTTTTAAAATATTATAGAGATCAATATTCTTAAACATTCATTACATTTACATTATTACAAATTCTAGGGGCTTTAGCACACAATTTTCCATAAGATACATCTGAGTCTACCTAGACCTCAACTACAACACTTGCAAACCTAAAACATTTAGGAAAGGGGAATGGGGGATGGGAATGGGAAAGGAAAGTATAAAACGGGGTAAGCTATTTGAAATAGCTTAGTTGAGTAGATATAGAAAAAAGATAAAATATTAATTTCGTGCAAGTAAATGCAATACCATCAAACAATTCAAACATAGTGATCTTTAAACCAAAGGATTCACAATCCATAAGTGCCCGACTGGCTTGCCAATTTCTTAGGACTTCCTCTTAAACATAATTTATAAATGTATGGCTAACTTGCTAACTCCTCAAGACTTCCTCTGAAACATAAGATATAGCGCTAAGGGCTCCTATTATTCACTTGGTCTTACCATATATCACATACATGACATGTAATAAATACTCATCATCATCATACATATACATACAAAGCCAATGGGTCATCCAAATCTCACCAACATATATCAAGTAATTATGAAATGCATCATATCTTGTGAGACTAATACAAACATTCTATACATCGTGATGTATGAGCATGTTATAAACAATTATCATTTTTTGTTTCTTAAAATCATATATCCACTCATTTGGACTATTGTGTATAGATGAATCTTTCATTTGTCACCGTTGTCTTTGATTCTTAGGGTTCAATTCTATATATGATGGACTTAGGATTAGAGACTGGCCTTTGAAGATTTACATACTCTAAACCTATCCATAATGCCCAAACAAAATCACATAATATAACATTAAATTATACTTAGCAACTTAGGTTAAAGTTGCTGGCATGGGACTTTCGGTGGTATGGTTCAGCAATCGAAATGTCTTATATAGAGGTGAAACTCCGCTTTAGGATCTTGGTTCGATAGTCAAAGCTTGAACCTGAAACTCCATTTCCTGACTTTTGGAAGCACCTCCGACAGTCAAACTAATTTTCCTTTACTGAGCCATCCCATGCTTTGACAGCATCCTTTGGCTGCCAAGCATGTCTCAGCTGAAATCTAACTTTAATGGTCGAACATCATTTTTAACTGTCGAACCTAGATTTTGCCATAATGCCAAAATCAAGCTTTTGCACGGTTTCAATATGCCAAACCTATAAAATATATATTTTGACATTTCTAATATATATCCACACTTCCTCAATACCAACAAACATAATTCAATCAACAAATTCAACATGCATTACAAAATCCATCAATCTTCAATCTTGACCTATACGTTACAACCTTTAAAAACATTCATTTTATCTTTATGGGATATGCAATGGTATTATTACACTTTTTGAAGTTCAAAACCACCCTCTTGAACTTTTTTTGTGACCTAAACCTATGGCTTTATAGGAAATCTACCTAATCTTACATTTTGACTCTAAAACAATCAAACTTACACTTTTTATGAATGCATGTACCCCAACCCTTCACATTTGCTCTAATCATCATAGATTCTAAGGTACTAACCTGGTTTCCTTTAGATCGGAAATTGTTGGAGTTTGCTAGACTTGAATTTCCTTGCAAGCTTCTCAACTTTTCGTGCTTTGATTACAATGACCTTTATCACACTTGAGTTTGATTTTTTTTTTCCACAAAAAATCACTCTATTTGCTTTGAATTTCTTGAATCTGACTTTAGGAGTGTCTAGCTTAGCTTTTGAGAGTGTTTGTGAGTAAAACTCACCTTTTCCCCGAGTTGCCACGCCCTTTTATAGTGAGTTGACTAGTTGAGTTTCGGTGGTTAAACCTTTAATTCAGCGGCCGAACCTGGCTTTTCTAACCACCCTTATTAAATTTCTCTTTTAGTCCCTTGATTCATTCAAACTTAACTTTACACACCTTAACTCTTTTAAATTTATATTTTAATCCTTAGTCATTCTGTCGACTTGGTTTCTACATATTTTATAAATATTCCAATAAAAAATTTGGATTTCGACATTAGAAAAGTGTTGGTTGTTACAATGGCCTATTGACTTCTCCCATGTTATTTTAATGTGATGATGATGATTATGACATGTTATGATATGTTGGTATATAGTAAGACTAAGGTGAACAAAAGGAGCCCTTGGCATTATATACTATGTTAAGCAGAACTTCTGTGAAGCTGGCAAGCCAGCTATACACTATTGAATTATATTTAAGCAGAAGTCTTGCGGAGCTTGCAAGAAAGATGGACATTATTGGATTGGATAAGTCACTAGTAACAAAAACCGTCTTATGTGAAATGTTTGATGCATTCACATGCACAAAATTTTATTATTTTATAAATATTTTATGTATCTGCTCACTATACTACTTCTACTAGCTTATCTCATTCTTAATTTCCTAGTCTATATAGGTTAATAAGAATTCAAGATGAAGTCAAGGTAGACTCTAGACGTGTATACATGATTATAACAGTGCATATGCTCCTAGAAAAATGTTAAATTATGACTTTTTCTTAGATCTCAAATGTGAATAGAATTTTTATTACGATGTATATTCTAAAGGCATGTAATATATATATAAAAAGTTTATGTTTTAAAAGATTGCATGATGATGTTTTAAAATACTTTTTATTTGCATATAATCTGGACAAATTGTTATCCTAAATTATTAAATAAAAATAAAATATAATAATAATAGTAATGATAATAATATAAAATTAATTTTTATACAAGTAATATGTAAAATTAATAGTGTCAAAGTTATATCTATATTCTAAAAAAACCTTATAAAATTATTAATTTTAGAATCAACCTATATAAAGTAGAATTGCAGTAATTATTTCTAATTATAAAGTGGATTTAATTAGTATAACATTAAATTAATTTCATTTATAATTTAGAGTTTATACATTCATTTCAGTCATATTGTTTAATATGAGAAAATTTGAGATCTTATTTAAAACTTTAATTATTTAACTAAATATATCCATACAAACAATAACATTATCATCCCTAGGTGGAGCCCATCTAAGGAGTAGGATGTGCAATTCAAATTAAAAAAAAAATCAAATTGAATTAATTAATTCAGTTTGATAGGTTCGATTTTTTTATTAAAAAATTGACATAATTGAATCAACTGATTTAGTTAACAAACATTATTTTTCAAGTCGAAATTTATAAGCTACTCTCAGAGTTTGGGTGGAATATTCAAGTTCTACTATCAATTTTTATATTATGATTGTGCCAAATATTTTTAACTTAGTATTTTGGATTCTATATTAAGTGCATATGAAGAGACCTTTTAGTCTAAATTTATAATAAATCTAATTAATGATGTGAACCCACAAGAAAAGCCAAGGAACCCTTCATCTCTTGTTGATAAATCACCGAGGAAAGCTCAAAATTAGATTACGGACACTAGTTTTCCTTGATGCAATACTTGAATAAAGTGCAAACCAAAGATAAAACAAGTAAAGAGGGATCAAATTCAAGACCCTTCACTAACTTATAGTGAGAACTAAGGATATAACTAAAACTCAACGAGTTGATCAGATTTGTTAAGAGTGATTTAAGTTCTTCAAGATTAGTTGAAGAGAAACCTCTCAAATAGAGTGATATTTATATAAATAGAGTCATGTCCCTTTAAAATAAGAAGAGAATGAGTTATAAACTCTTACAAACTCGTGTAGGAAGAGAGTGGTGGAAGAAGGTATATTCTTCCACCTAAATATAGCATCCTAACATCTATTTTAATGTACCATAAGTTGTCTCTTCCAAAATAGGTAATTAGTTAATCAATTTAAACTCATTTCTTACACTCTTAAAAGCTTAAAATGACATAATAACAAAAACGAAAAAAGAAGGAAAGTAATCAAAGAAGGTAAATTGACTCCACCCTAATTTCAACATTGCATAAAAAATAATACATATACTAGCTAAATGGAAGACTCTAATGTGCATATAAATATGTGGTAGCCACCAAAGTCTCCAAATACTTCAAATGTGATGCACCAAGTTATGATCTTATTTAGGCATGGTGAGTCTCCAAATATGAGAATTCAATTGAAGCATATTCATGGCCAACCTACATTATATTTATCCAGCCTTGCACCAATTGATCCTTGTATATTCTGTCAATATATTCTTGGATCAATCCTTGCATCTTCTTTGTCATTGATCTTGTGATAGGACCATAGGTTGCTTCGTTGGATGCCATTTGATTCTCATCATCATCTTCCTCTTCGAAAAAATTTGTGATTGAATTATCATTATAGTGATTTTGTTGATAACTTTGCAATCCAAACTCATCCTACAAGTTCCATCTTTCTTTAGGACGAATAACATCGACATGGCATAAGATGGCAGTCCACTAGGCACATCTTCTAGAAATGCATCTTCATATTCCTGCAAAAGAGCAATAGCATAACTAGACAAAATGGGTTCAATGTAAAAAAATATTTAAGTAGGAATCTTTGTACACAAGTACAAAGATAGATCTACATGCATAAAGTGAAATCCTCACATCTCTTTCCTTCATATACAAGCTCACTTTTCTCTCATTCTTTTTCTCACTCCTCATTTTTTGCCCCAACACTCTTTTTTCAACTCTTCTCATTTTATTTTCTTGTCTCTATTTATCTTTCTCACTATTCACTCTCTTTTTGTTTGGTCTCTTTTTTAATTCTCTCTTTAGTTGACCTCTTTATTCTCATATTGTCTTCATACACTTGCATAGGAGACAAAGGTGCTAAGGTGACCTTTTGACCATTCATGTCAAAAGAGTACCAGTTCCTTGTACCATTGTGTGTCACTTTCCTATCAAATTGCTAAGGCCTATCAAGTAGAATGTGACCTGCATTATAGGTACTACATCACAAAGTAACTTGTCCTTGTACTTCCAAACAGAACATACAACCAACACTTGCTTGTTCACCTTCATCTCACCATGCACATTTAGCCATTGCAACTTATAAAGTCTAGGGTGTTTTGTAGTGGGAAGCCCCAACTTTTCCACTAACATAGTTGATATGAGCATGGATCACCATATCATTATAGATTGGTAAGGAACGGGGAGATTAATGTGCTGCATGAGTCTATTAAAATATTATGGGCCCAGAAGCTAAATGATGCATTTAAAGCTGTTGTGATTCCAATGGTCCTACAAGGGTTTAATGGGTCTAAGATAGAAGATTGTTGTGGGCTTGAAGAAAGCAAGTTTGAAGACAAGCTAATGGTATTATCTCTTCATGATTATAGATATAAATTGAACAAGATTGAAAAGTGGCCTACTTGAGACAATTAGGCCTAAATGAAGAAAGCTCGTTCAACAATATATAGATTTATATTATAGACTATTTTGTAGACTACCTAGGTAATATTTTTGGACTTAAAAAATAAATAAAATTGTGCATAAGATAGGAGTTAGAATTTTTTTAGAACTCTTTTATTAAATAAGATTAGTTTTTATCTTCTTTTTAAAGTAGAGATTATATATCACTTAGGAAAGTATTATAACACTATATAAATCCCATGTTGGTAGCAAATATGGGAGATATAAATGATATTTTTCTAAATGAGATTTTTTGTTCATTTTCCAACATGAGTGAATTACTTCATTCATTGTTGCACTAAGAATCACAAAATTTATTAAGATAGTTCTTGTGTCATTATTCGTTCTTATTTATTCATTGTATTATTTAAATTTTTAATTACAAGTTAATTAATGGTTCATTAGGATACTTAAACAAGAATTTCATAACTTATCAAGGTACTTATTATGGCTTTATTCATTGTTGTTTATTCGTCCTATAATTTGCATTCTTAATTACAAGTTAATTAAGATTTTAGTAAGATATTTATCCCTTTGATTTATCTCAAGTTGAATTCTTGCTAAATTTGTTTATTGGAGTTTTAGGATCCAATTGTGATTCACGGGTTCCTTATAGAAATCTAGCCACGGTAGCCTCACAATCCTCCTCCACATTAGCCCTAATTGTGGATATTTCCACCTCCTTAAAGTACTTTTCAACTCTTAATACCTTGCACAAGACTTTGCAACCTTTGATGCAACTCTCTATAGTAATGGTTAGGCACAAATCTCTTTCTCATCACTGTCTTCATCTCATCCCATTCAAAGAAAACAATTATGATGTAATATCCTAGACTATGTAACCCTATATAGAATATGTAAACTCATTACGTATGAATAGAACAATAGATGTTTAATATGCGTTTAATTGATTAAATGTAATTTAATTAAACTATGATAATTAAAACCCTAGTTGGAAAACTTTAATGTCAACCTTGATATGGAAGGATGAGTTAAAGTTATGATAGGTTTGGTTATGGTCATGGTATGAGGAGGTGTATCAGTCAAACTTATGAGAAGACATGGTCAGACCGAAAGATAACAACCTAAGTTATGAATGATACAATTTGAAAGAAAGATGAGAAAAGGAAGGGAGATGATAATGTCTCAATTTTGGACATTGGCAAGAGATGGAGGAATAGAAAGCTATGTCTCGATTGGACCATGGCAAGAAAGGAAGAAGGAGAAAGACTTAATTTGGCTTAAAAGGTGGATAATGGCGAGAAAGAGGTAGAGAGAAATAATGTCTCGATTTTCTTTGGCAAGAAAGGGAGAAAGAGGAAGCCATGTCTCAGCTTGAGCAATGAATCAAGGTGAGAGATAGTGAAGCTTCGATTTAAAAGTGATTATGATGTTATGACACAGAAAGGAAGGAAGGGGAGAGAAAAAGGAAGACCATGATTCATTCATGGTTGTGGCAAGATGAATATGATACATAGAAGTCTCGGTTGGAACAAATTGAAGAATGGGTAAATGAGTCTTAGTAGGATTTAAATATAGACATTAAATATAAACCCTAGATCAAGATATATCGAATCATCATGGCCCGCCATTTGGCATAAAAAGAAGATTAGTGGTAATACCACTTAATTTAAGAGTAACACATGTCCTAAGTGTTTAATTAAGTGGCAGGAGAGCTTAACGTGATATTATTTCATGTTTTAGCAAGAGAAAAGTAAAAGAGTTTCTGTGTGTTTTCTTCTCAACTTCTCAAACTATCATCTATTCTTAGATAAAGTTGCTGGAAGGTTAAACTTGAATTTAAAAAAGGCTAAGAAGGATTAGAAGCAAGCTGTGAAAGGAGGTGAGGTGGCAGTCTAGAAGCTCTTTCAAGGGGTGGTCGTGACATTTGAAGGAGGAAGAGAAAAGGAGGAGAAAAAAAGAAAAGAGGGGATTGAAAAGCTTCTAAATCAGGTTTGGTGTTAGGTGATATAAATATTAAGAAATATTAGGGTTTTGATGATTTATGATAGATGAAGTTTCTATTTTGATGTTCCAGTTTTGATGGTTCTTGGAAACCATAATTTATGACTTGAGTGATTATATGATGAATTAATAAAAATGGAATTTGTATGATTGGGAATAGATTAAAGGGTGTCACTATGCAAGTGAGTAAAGATAACTTAAGACTTTAAAGAAATATTTTATGTGCATGTATAATATAGGATAAGTTAGACGTGAGACATAAACATGAATCTTAATGGATGTAAAATAAGTTAAAGTGATAAGAAATAAAAGAAGAAGAAGTTATTGTAATTCCTGTTTATATGTGTTGAATGATGCTATTGCATGTTGAGTATTGAAATGTATTAGGTTAAAGGTAAATGCATGGGATTTAATGAAAATTATTATGAGATATACATAATTAGGTAATTGAATCCATGAGAAATAATGGAATATGATGAATAAGGGAATAATTGCATAACCTTAAAAAGAAAATTTACGGGGAAAATAAAATGATAAGATATCACATGATAATTGGTAATATTATATAAATAATAATGTTGATAAATTGAGTGTTGGAAATAATCATAATATTTATTAAATGTGGCCTTAGTAATTTTGACGTGGGATACGAGATTAGCTTAAGGGTATGACATGTCATCGGACTCCCGCAGTACTGCTATATGTTATATAGATATTTAGGGATACAGTGAAGTACTCCACGTGAACTGATCCGATGCGTTCTCCACTATATGATTGGCTTCGGCCTACCGGATTGGCACATGGAGCATATATATATATGTTCAACTTCGACCTATTTGGATATTCTTTTATCTGGCGATCGATCCTATTGAGATGTACACATGCCCTAAACACTAAAATGTTAAAGAAATAAGTGTGAATAATATATTATGTGATTTAATTGGCATGATACATTATGGGAAGGTAAAAATGAACACAGATGAATATGTTTATGAAATGGTATATGAAATTGGACAATATATGATATATGTTGCCTATTTTAAGAATAGGATGATTCCTAAAGTATATGATTTGTTAATAATGCATTTTCTTCATATAATTGTATATATATTTTATGATACTAGAAGATGTTAGTTGTATATTTATTATATATATTCATTGAATGTAAAATTCAACGTATTGGTTTTTATCACACATAGATAACAAGCAATAGGGATAAAAGGATAAAACGAGAATATCTGCAGTGAAGTAGCAATCATCATAGTTGGTCTGTTAATATTTTCAAATCTTTTGTTATTTTGGCATGTACAATATATATATGATAGAGAAAGAGTTATAGTTAATGATAATTTACTAGAAATAGAAAGTAGAAAATTTGTAACTAAATTAATAATAATATATAAATTGTAACTTTTATTTTGACTTTACTTAAATGAAATGTTTGATTTTGATTTAACCGATTGTTTTACATAATTGATATAAGAGCCACATACTCTATCCACGCTCTTCACAGATTGGATATGGGGTATTACATATGAATAACAACTCAAATCCAAAGCTCAAGAAAGAAGGAAATATCAAGAAAAAACACAAAAGCAAGGTAAAAAATCAAATGAAAACAATGAAAGTAAACCTGATTTGAGAGCCAAAGCCTTGATACCAAGATGATGTGAACCCACAAGGAAAGCAAGGAACCCTCCACCTCTTATTATGAATCTCTAAAGAAAGGTCAAAATCAAATTATGGATACTAGTTTTCCTTGACTCAATACTTGAATTAAGTGCAAACCAAGATTAAATAAGTAAAGAGAGATCATATTCAAGACGATTCACTACTTGTAGTGAGAACCAATAATATAACTAAAACTCAACAAGTTGATCTGATTTGTCAAGAATGATTTAAGTTTTTCAAGATTAGTTGAAGAAAAACCTCTCAAATGGAGTTATATTTTTATAAATAGAGTCATGTCCTTTCAAAATCAAGAGAAAAATAAGTTATAAACTCTTACAAACTCGTGAAGGAAGAGAGTGGTGGAAGGAGGTATGTTCTTCTACCTAAAAATAGCATCTTAACACCTATCTTAATGTACCAAAAGTTATCTCTACCAAAAGGGGTAATCAACTGCTCAATTTAAACTCTTTCCTTACACTCTTACAAACTTAAAATGACATAATAATAAAAAAGAAAAAGAAGGAAAGTAACCAAAGAAGGTAAATTGACTCATTTCTAATATGAACATTACATAAAAATAATACATATAGTAGCTAAATGGAAGACTCTAATGTGCATATAAATATGTGGCAGCCACCAAAGTCCAAATACTTCAAATGTGATGCACCAAGCTATGATCTTATTTGGGTACGGTGAGTCTCCAGGCGTGAGAATTCAATTGAAGCATATTCATGGCCAACTTGCACTATATTATCCATCTTTGTACCAATTGATCCTTATATATTCTGTCAATTACTATAAGAAAGCTGAAAATATTGTTATAATATTTCGTTAATAAGTAGTCGATAATTTATATGTCGATAATTTAAATAGTCAGTAAATAGTTGGTAATGCATTGTATCAACTACTTTTGTTATAATTTAATTGGTAAATTCCATTATTGTTTTTTACATTTCTTTTAGTGAATATATTATTGGATCAATCCTAGCATCTTTTTGACCATTGATCTTGTGATGGAATCATATGTTGCTTTGTTGAATGCCGTTTGATTCTCATCACCTAATTTATTAATTTTTTTTTATAAATTGTTAATAAAAATAAATTTGTTTGTTAACAAATCAATAATGGTTAATTTAATTAATAATTGATTTCTAGACTACGAGGATGTTTAATTTGGATGTTTAGACAGTTGATGAAATTCTTTATCTCATTTAATAAAATTATTCAGACAAATTAAAATTGCCAATTCATTCTAAATAAAATGATCATTTTACTATTTTTTTAAAAATAATAATAATAAAATTTATCGATAATATTATAAAAAGTATAATACATAAAATATATTATTAGACTATTTAAATTATTAATTATTTATCGATAAAATATATATTAATTATATTTGTACTTTTATAGTGCTATATAATTTTTATTTTTATATTATTTAATTTTTATTTATTTATTTAATAATAAAATAAATATTATATATATA
>CAOGCB010963043.1:0-14798 GCA_948266635.1 Cnidoscolus chayamansa | reverse complement strand
TATTATTATTATTATTATTATTATTATTGAATACTACTCTTTACTAAAACATTTCAATAAAATCTAACCACTCAATTTATTATTATGTTAGTTGGGAACACTTTTATATGAGAACTGAAATTTAAATTCAAATTATCAAATAGGGTGTAGGTATTATTTGTTGATCATGTTCTATTGAAATACAAAATATCTGAAAACTTTTCAGAAAAACACTATCTACGAGGGACCAAAACCTCATCCACTTCAAATAACTCACTTTATTTGCAAAAACAATAAACCCTAGATTACAAAATCTATCTCTCAACCAAATTCAAGGTCAGAGTAACATTACAGGAAATATATATATATATATATATAATTAAGTAAAAAAAAGGGTAAAATTGAAAGAATGAGAACTGCCAAAAACAGAAAAAAAGCTCCAGCAAACCTTAATGAGGCATCTCAAAACTCCCACCTTCTTCTCAAACTTCTTCAACCTAATTATCGGAAAGTGATACAAGTCCATTCAACATTCCCAAAACCCAAATAAGAAAACAGTATATAAGTATTCAAACAAAAAAAAAAATCAACTGACTGGACATGCTGAATAACCTGAGGGAGTCTCATCAATTCAAGAACAGCCTTTTTTGGAGTTAGTTCGTTATCTATGATCCGAGCAACTGCTGTCAGAACTGGCATCTTAACATTATATTTCTGGGCTAATGCAATCACAGCCCCTGCCGTTGACACACCTTCTGCTACCTACAGAAGATGCCGTCACACTACCTTATCAACTAGCCAAAATTTTAGTCATCAAGCGCTAACCACACAAATATTTACAAGTACCTGATTCATGGAATTCAGTATATCATCAAGTTGCTCCCCTGATCCAAGACGCACTCCAACAGTTTTATTTCTTGAAAGATTAACAAAACATGTCAGCATAATGTCTCCTGTTCCTGATAGACCAGTAATTGTTGCAGGTTTGGCACCCATCTTCACGAGTAAAAGCAAAGGAAGTCATCAAAAAGAAAATGACAAAAAAAAAAAAACACATCAATCATCAAATATCAGGGACAAGAACTTATCGTAGATTAAGAGCTAAAGAAATATAATAGCAGAAACTTATTAACTTCTATGAAGTTGATGCTCATATGAAGATAATCATGAACAAATTGAGGGAGCTTCTACTGCTAATATGCCAGCTGATGCAAATTTAAGCAGAATAAGAAATTCATCAGATCCTGTCATTATCCTTTTCATAGCAAGAATTAACAAATAAGACACTATCATCTTGTAATTAATGCAAAAGCCCTTTCAGGTCATCTAGGTGGTCCATAGGGTTATGAGCCTTTCACTTTAAATATACATGAATGACATTAAAAAGTTTTCGAACTACAACTTCACAGAAGGTCTTTCACAGCGATACTTCTATCTTTTCTTCCTCAACCAATGGGATTGGAGCACCAGCAATTGACACTATCATTAAAAGATAGTTTCTACTTGCTCCGTCCGGGTGGTATTACCAAATTAACAGAAATGTTAATCATCCACAAGATATTCTAAAATAATGAATGAATTACCCATCTTCCAGCTAAAAATAACAAAAGAAACTGAAGTTAACTTTCGGCAATAAATGGCTTATTTATGAGCAAAGAACAAATATAACACCTTTGTAGCCAGCCATCGAATCTCAGAACAACCTTGTGCAACAAGAGCTGCCATTGAATTATTACCAAGATGCATTCCTTCCACAATCCCAGCTGCTATGGCAAGCACATTTTTTAGAGCACCTGCAATCTCCACTCCTGTAACATCACTGGAGTTTATCAGACGTTACAGACTGAGCATATTCACTTGGATATATAACATAAGCAACTTAAAACTGTAATAAAATTAGGTCAGAAGTAATGCACTTCTATGAAGAACAACTAAATAGAATCAATATGGAATATGTAGACATGATTAGATTAACTTTCCAATGGATTACTGGTTATTTCATTTCATTGAATGAGGATCATTGCATGTAACTCACTAATTCCATATTCTATTTTGTGCCTTACAGAAGTTCAATTCATTCAATAAATACTTTACTGTACACCACAATTATCTAAGGGTGAGAAATACTTGGAGCGAGACTTGGGCGCAAATGTTTCTATGCGTGTGTCTTTATCCACATGCATGCATGGATAGGGAACTCACACAAAAGTTCTATATAACAACTGAAAAAACTAAATATATTTCATGGAATTCGTCAACTCCTTATACCTTGAAGTGCTTATTCTTAAATGAGAAGAGGCTAGTAGCTGTTGAGTAGCATCTGCCAATTTTTTGTCCTTCGATGCCACCACCATTGCTGCATAAACTAAAGGCAATTAGAAACTAAAACCATTTAATATCACAACTGAAAAAACTAAATTTGGTGGTTTATCCAGTATGGACGAGTCACCTGTTGGTAACTTATTCATCAATTCAAGTGCAAAAGAGGGTCCAGATAATGCAACAAAAGGCTGGCGAGGATTCTTCAATGCTTGGGGAATAATCTGGGACATCATCCTCAATGTGTTGAGCTCCAAGCCTTTGCTAAGGGATATAAAAGGCAAGCCAGGATCAACAAATTTTGAAATGCCCTCAAGAAATGATGAGCTGAACTGCATTAATATTTTAATAGCCACAATTTAGAATGGTAATGACACATAATCTATCGATTATTGTAAATGTTTCAACGATCTTTATATGCAAGTTCTTCCAATACAAAATTGACACGAGGAGAACAAAGGGGAAGGAACCACAGGACCTGAACAGGCACAGCGTGAAGGCAGTAGTCTGCACCAAGCAAAGCAGTTTTAGGATCAGTGGTGGCAGTGACGTTATTCGGTAGCTTGTAATCTGGGAAGTATTTGCTGAGATTAAAGAATGTAGACAAATGTTACAGCGTAAAGCAACAACTCTGTGTACGCGTCCAAAAAGCAAGACATTAATGGCGTAGTGATTGCATGTGCGTGAATAGAAAATACCAATTACAGTGGTCGACATTGATTGATTGACAAACTAAAGGATCACGTAGAAGCATGTGAACCTCCAAACCAGCCTTTCTATTAGCAACATGGGCAGCCATTGCGGTACCAAAGGATCCTCCTCCAAGCACCACAACCTACAAATACAAAACCCATCGACTAAATGCAGATTATAACATAACAATGTTCAAAATTTCAGACCCTTCCTCCATTTCAAATTCTAAATTCGCACTAAAATGGCATTAAATCATTTGCAAATAATAGAATAAGTGGAAAACAGGAAAGAAAAATGTAACCTTGTGGGTGTTTTGGAGGACGTCAGTCCTGTTCTTAGAGCGCCAAGAGCGGGACCAGCGAACAAGCTTCTCCCACGCAAGTCGAACGATCTTTCGGCGATCCCTGGAGCGGTCAGGAGCAGTATTAAGTGAAATGGGGTCAGTAGTTTCCCCTTCCGGGATTTTGGGAGATGATGGAGGAGGAAGACTTGAAGCAAAGCAAGGAGTGGCGGCGGCGAATGTGTTTCTGGAAGGGGAGAAGAGCGAGTTGTTGCAGTTAAAGAACGGTGATGCTTCAAATAGTGACATCATCATGGGTAAGATAAAATTTTGATCGAGAAGAGAGAGTTGTCTCCTATCTTCTACACCATTCAATCTCTGCAGCAGCACAGAGAAGAAGAGACATCGATGTTTAATCCTTTTGGTCACAACGTGTGTGGGCCACTTCCTGAAGAAAATCAAACCCAGACGTAACAGAAAAATATATGGGCCTTTGATTGCATCGGGTCCGACCATCGTCAAATTTGGACAGGCTTTTAGTCAATGGTTCCCCGAGTCCAAAAGTCAGTCTTTAAAGATCGATTAACGACTAAATTGGCAATCTGGGTATGGCAAATTTGCAATCTAATATGATTCAAACCGTAATTTATGAGAGTTTCCTGATATTAAATAAAACTCTACAAAATATTAGTTGAGCCTAAGAAGACATGTTTAAGGGTAACAACTTTTTTGAATCTTATAATATAGTGGGAATGAACAAAGCACACGCAACCAACGCGTATGTGTTCATGGTTGCGGTGCATCTCCATAAGGCTAACTCCTCCACCCAACACAACAATAACAATTAGTTTGCTTCCCCTTGGAGAATATTCTCTGCCTCCCTTTGATACCAAACCCCTTCTTACTTTGGTTTCCTGCCTTACCTCATCAACCCTCAAAAAGATTTTTAAGGTACTTGTTTTCTTTGCTTTTTCTCACATGTTCTTGATTTTGGGTTCTCGACTTGTTTTAATTTCTTTAATTCAGGTATTTGATTTTTTTTATGACAAAGGGCAAGGGAAGTTATGGTATTTCCCAGCAAGAGCAAGAGAAGATGAGCAGACCTAGAAGATATATGAATCCATACATGGTGTCCTCGATATCTAAAATGGTTGGCAGATGTCTTTTTGTATGTTGTTTCCCTGTTGTGCAGTGTTTTGGTTGTGATGACCGTAGACACCAACATCACCACCTCAGGCATTTCCGTTAATTCAATTTCAACTTAATCTGCTTTCTACTAATAAATGTTTGGAGGTAGTAGTGCCTCTTTGATCTTTGTTGATTTGGAGACAGATGTAATATGCATTTCTTCTCTTACATTTTTGCTTCCATTAATAGGACATAAATTAATTGAATTGATAACTCATGCTATCTTTATCCCCTCAAGTGTATGATTTAAGCTGTAATAATTAGTTTCTTGATAAGAATGCAGAAGCCATTAAATTAAATTATCCTCTAAATAGTTAATGAACAAGTCAGAGAGAGCTTTGAACAAAATCATAATGAGCTGTTTGCTTCAAGCTAAACCAAGTTGATCTGATAACAAAGGTAGGTTGAGGAGGACGTGGTATCTCCAGTTCCCTATTTTTAGTCTGTTTCAAAATTCTTTTACAAAAAAATGTGTTTTCAGCTTCTACGTTTCATTAAATCACACCTCAATTTCTTCACATCTGATTGCTTGAGAGGCTTTAGCATGAACATCTGAGCTCCTTCCTGTAAGCACCTGCTTGAACATATATTCAACTTAACCCTTTTAAAGAAAAAAAAAATTTTAACTAAACAAAAGTGGCCTCATATATTACTTGTTAATACGAGTTGGGATGTTCTCAGATGACATAATCACAACGGGAACCTCCTTCATGTTTGATGATTCCTGCTTTCAAGTAACACAAATATACATAAGCGTGCCCATTTGTTACAATTCGTATCCATTTGCTTATAGATCATAAATTGCAACAAATGCTACCTTGATTTTCTTGAGCAGTTCATAGCCTGTCATTCCTGGCATACAATAATCTGTGATGATCAAATTCACCTTGGAAACCTGTAAAACCAATATTAAGAATTGTTATTATATTTCCTCAACTCTTAGGTGCAATCTTATGGAAGTAAACTGCTTACATTAGTGTCTAATTTGTTCCTTCCATCATCTCCCAAGCCCAAATACTCCAATGCCCTTAGCCCATTCTCTGCTGTGGTGACTGCATGTCAGAAGAATTTGATACTGTTCATGCACCATTTCTAATCCATCTGTGTGTTGAGAACAGAGGTAGATAGAATCATACCTTTGCAAGAAGAGTTCTTAAGCAATTTTTCAACGAGTTTTCGGTCTATCAGATTGTCATCCACTGCCAAAACATGCGGTTGATCTCCAAAGTTTCCCATCATCTTCTCCATCGATGAACAAGACCCACCACTACCACCGTCCATATACGTAGAAAGAATGGGCAAGAAGAAGAAGAAGGCTCCACGTAACAGAAGGAGGTTGCAATAAAGGTGCTTCCGGGCAGTTATTATATAGTACAAGACTACATAAAAAGCTTCTCTGACAAAGACTATAATAAAAGAAAACCAACAAAAAGACTCACAGGAGATGTGTGAACGTAATATGAGTGCGAATTTATAGTGAGAAACCACAAGAAAATGAACAAGGTGGTGGGTGAGAACATAAATTATTAAAAGAATAATTTTAGACATAAAGGAATGGAGAGTATACATCAAATTATTCACAGTGTGGTGTATGTTCAGAGAGGAATATCCTCTTAGATCACAGATATTTCGTGATCCTTCTTGGGTTTCTCTTGATTTGATTCAATCCCATTCTTCCAGCTATATGACGTCATTCTCTCTCTCTCTCTCTCTCTCTTCTTTCTATGTTCTGTTTCTCTATATGAATATATCTATAGAATCAGTATCAGGATCTGTATCCTTCCTGCAAGATGCTCACTCTGCCTGCATTTCATGGATTTTGGACCACTTAACATTTCCATCAACTTTCACATTCTGCTTTTATTTTCTTGGTTTACCACACAATCTGAAAAATATTAATATCACATTGTTCATATTCTTCGTGTCTATAATTCTATAATATAATCTTGTTTAGTCTTGAAAAAGCACCCATCATCTCTGCCAAAGATCACTCCAATCATATCAATGAAGCCACCAACCCCCAGTAGATATTATAAAAGCTTCTTCATTGAGTGATTAATGATAAGATTCACAATGTGATTGATCTATAGATCTGAAATAATTATTGAAAATTTCGAAATTTCTTTGCCTATAATTTGATTTATACTCAAAATCAATAAAAAAAAATTGTAATACGTAATGATTTTAGATATGACTTATTAAAGTATAATGTTCGATTTTATATGATATGGAATGATTTCCTCGTTTGCTTATCAGGGCAAGATCCATACGAAATCTTATGTGCACAACTGGACAGATATTCATAACAATATTGATTGAATATTAAAAAGAGGATGCACATGATTTTTCCAGAGTAGAATCTGTGCTTGTTTTGATCATTGAAAAGTACTACGGATCGCAGAGAAGTTTTGAGGATCAATTACCAATAGTTAAATAGGCGTTGTTATGAAACAAAATCCACTGGGATTCTTCTTTGATACTCTTACAGCATCAAATAAAATATTATTAGGCATAGCAGCAACCCATCTCCTCCTCGTGGCTAAGCAATCAACAACAGCATAGAGATTTCCCCAGGATGGGCTTCTCTATGTTTCATCCGTTCCTTGAATCTTTTTCAAGAAACCATGGCCTTCATTGAACTCTGGAAGGCTAAAATCACCTACTGATGACCTTTGCATGCCAGCTTGGCCATTCACTTTATAAATGGCTCTGTCCTGTCATTGAACAGAGCTATTCTATAAAAACACGTTCCAATCCCATGCATCGATATTCTATTTTTAAGGCATAATAGTTGATTTTGTATGAAAGCCTCCTTTATTGGTTTCTCTTAAAAACACGAGTACTAATTTCCAAAAGAGTTATGATCTCGAGTGAGATCCCAATTAATTGTCCCAAAACATAAGAGCATAGGAGATTTGCAACTTCATTTGTTGGGATGATGGCAGAATCATCTTTCACTCGTTTCAATTCAAAGTTTTGTAACAGTAGATGCATATTTGAGGTACAGTTACTTGATACTGATACAGAGAATTGGATTCTGTATGACAAGCTTCATAGTGCTAAGAGAAGAAAGCTCATTTGTTTAACAAGCACAGAAAAATGCACAGGTTGGGCAACACTCTCCATCTATACACTCATCCATTGCTTAATTCTCAATCTGCATAACAGATTTGCATGTGGCTTTTTCCTGTCATTGATCTAAACAAGACAAATTTAGGAAAGCTGCAGAAGTACAAGTCCAATCTAATCGATCATGGACGAGAGGCAATTTTATACAGTAACCAAGGTAGCATAAAACTTAAGGACTGACATTCAAGCGTTGTGATAAAAAGCAAGATAAATAAATAAATAAATAAATAAAGAACAAGAAGAAGCAAGCACGCAGAACAGGTTTCCAACTTGGCTCAATACATCCAATTGCGGGACACTTCAAAATTTCTATTGATATAACAATTGCTAATGAGATTAACAACTCACCTGTAACATCAGATTCCAAATGAATGCGACAGTTTGAACCTTATGATGTCGCTACATATTCAAAGCTGTGCTGTTTTAACATGTATGTTCTTGTACTAGATAACAAATAGTGCTTGAAGCTAAGACTTAGATAACCAGTAAACAGTAAGCGGTCCAATGGGTCACTGTCGTCATTTGATGCTTGCCTTTGGAATGGATGATGTGCATGGCCCGCCAGATGTCATAAAGGGTATGCCCTTAAATGTGGCCACACCCTTGTCATCAGTGAAAAGATTCTGCACCCATGAAATGCTCATGATCAAAAACCATGCCCAAAGCATTCATATAAAAACTAGAGATGGCAATAATGACGCAAGCCATGACCACAGCATTTATGTTACAGTATGAGAAAGTAGAAACCAGTTCACCCACAACTCAGTACTGTCAAATCACCACTTTTAAGATGACCAACACTAAAGACGAAAAAACGTTATGATTCACGAACCAAAACATGACAAACTGTAACTCATTACTTCCTGCTGATACCTTTCAAATTTGTCTTCTCTACTAGGAAGTAGGAAGTAAATACGACTCTTCTAAACCTTAATTTTAACTTTTGGCATTATCATTTAATCACATCATCTAATTAATTGATAGCTACCTGCAGTGGCAACAGAACCAGACAGAAAACCACATTCTCCAGCTATCACTTAAATTCATTCACCCATATCTGAGTTTCTATCGAACATTATCTTAATGAATGAGATGGTGAATGAGAAGTCTAGGAGATGAGGTGCAGGTTAAGATGAATATGCACAGAACATAAAATGAATCAGGAGCTAATAACAAAAGAACTAAAAGTTCGGACCACATACCGGTGTTATTTTCTCCAACTGCTTTTTTTTGGGATTTAGGACATCTTCTGGCTTACCATCAATCCTAAATGAAATATTAACATCCATACATAAGACCAAATAGTTTCAGCAGAAAACCACACAATTTTGAGGAATAGAGGAGGAAGAAATTACAAAATCCAGTCTGTTTGGCTATATATGTTGTAGGGGCTAAACCCAGGCATATGAATCATTTGAAGTTTTCTAGTCTTATAATGACACAGCAGCCACATTACCCAAAAAGTGCAATTTGATTGTTGAAAGTGAAATGATTTTCAAACTTAGTGACCAACCAGCAATTTTGCTTTCAACAGAAATTAATACTAGCATATCACAGGGAAGACAAATTATGTATGCACTTCAAAACTGACAGCTACTAGCAAGTCTTCAACAGGCTATTAGCTATTCAAAAGCATGCTTTACACTTTCTCCTCTAGAAACATTTCTGGTATTAAAATTATTATATTAGCATTACACAACTTCGGCATGCTTACCCTGAAAATGAGACAAGTTCTCCTATTTTAGCACCTTCTGGAGGAAGCAAGGGCTCCACCACAGTGTGATCCTCATTAGAAGCACATAGGACCTGAAAAATTAGGAAGCAAAAACATGCAGCACCAATTTCATTCCTTGGGATTCTTATGCCAACTAAGTTAATGTAGTAGGTACAAATAAAATGACCATCATTGCAAACTAGAATAAGTAAATGAAAAAGCATAGGCATGGACACTGCCAATATTTCACGAGAGGGAATCATTTAGCATCACCTCCATGTGGTTAGAATTAAAACAATACGACTGATAACTTTCCAAAATGACTAAATTTTTATTAATACATGGTCCCAGTGAGGAAAACATGAATCATATGACCATGTTCACAATAACTATTCCACATAAGAAGAATCACATGACACTATGAAAAGAGTAGAATAGTCCTAGTAAAAAAGACACCAATTCTATCATATTGCTTGTTTACCCTGCAGTTGCAAACTTTATCAAGAATAGCCAAAAAAATTGTTCAAAACAAAAGCATTAATTCAATTGCACCATAATATTTCACTTAATATGAAAAGGATCATTATTTGATTCATACAACAAAATGTAAAGAAAACTTACCAATCCTTCTGACATCACATCTCGTAACTTTCCAGGTTTTACATTTGTTATCAGCACAACACGACGATTCTTTATAGAAAATACAAATTGAAAATAAAGCATTAACAACTAGACTTTGATGCTTCAATAAATCCAAAAACAAAAATAGTTCACAAAAAAAAAAAAAAGAAAATTGCTTGTTATTTCCAACAAACTATAAATTCACACCGTCAACTCGTCCGGACTGCAGTACTTTGCCAAACCACTGACCACCTGCCTGAATTTTGCATCCCCAACATCTATCTCCTCAACCAATAAACTGAATTAATAACCCAAAAAACGTCATAAATAGCTTTCTATCAGCAAAGTTATGCTGCATAAATTAAGATATTCAAATTTAAATTTATGATGACTAGGTACAAGCAATGGAAAAGCTTTCTAATGAATATAATGAACTCTTAGAGGAGAAGAATGAGGAGTTGTCAGCTTACCTATCAGCTGATGGATGTTTCCACGCTTTCCGAATAAGGCCAACCTGTATTTTCAGCAAGCTAACACTTACATCTTTATCTTTCTCCGCATGTTCTATTTGGGATGGTTTCTTTTTCTCTTGCATAGATTCCTTATTTTCTGTAACCTTTTTCTTTAAGGTAACAAACAACCATAGAAATGTTAATGCACCAGAAATGTAACATGATCAAAAGACAAAAGTAAATGCCACTCATCTAAAACTTCAGAGCTTCACCATATGCTTGCAATCACACAAAAATCAAACCCACAGTGTTGCTTAACTAAAACAAAATTAAACGTGTACATGAGTGTGTGTCTGTGTGTACATGTACATACATTTGCTTGTGTAAGAGCTACCTAGAGGATTTCTGTGAATGGTCAACAATTCTCATCATATACTAGAATATATTAGTGTTGGTCGGCCAGAACTTAAGTTCTATCAACATGCCATGGAGCAAGTAATCTGAGTTCAATGTGATCAAATTCTCAAGTACGAATATTGACAACTAGATCATTTGCGTAGAACCTTAGACAGCAACACACTCTCTGATAGACTGATTTTAGACTATGATTTTAAATACTAACTTCTAAATTATATAAATATTATCAGCATATTACTGAACCTCTTGGCATTCTTCACACTAACAAATGTGGATGAATTTGATTTTTTATTATTGCAAAACTGAAAAAGGAAGCTCATATAATATGAGCATTATAGATATAAAAAACCAGAAATTGGGAACAGAGAAATAAACATTGAGAAAGACTTACCTCAGCATCATTTTTCTTTGCATTCTTGTCTGATTCAGATTTTTCTGTGTTCTTCATGCCTTGCAGAGTCCTTTTTGCATTTGAATCCACTTCAACTTTAGCTATACCCCTTGTGCCCTGCAACTAAATAAACAAACAATAAAAACTAAACCAAAAGAATGTTCCAAAAGCATTAAATAAATTTGGATAAGAGATGGGAGGGAAAAAGAACAGGATTGTATCAACCAAAGATCGCATACATATGCAAGAAACAGCTGTAATAGAGTTAGTAAAATGCTATACCCATTCAAACAAACAAAAATGCCATCAATCAACTATGAGACGAAGAAGGACTATTCCATCCCCATTGATGTGAACATCAAAGCTATAAAGACTCTTGATCTAATTCAAGTTCCAGCTGGTCTGGTGACAAGAGCTCGAGCTAAAAGAATCAAATAGCAAGTTGCGCTCGAAATGAACATTGAATTTTAATCAAAATTGTGAGAGTTTTTCTTCTTGAGTTCTTGAAGAGACTTTTATGAACTTATCAAGGGATTTCCTTGTGGCTTTCAAAACCTAACTTATCAATCAATCATCCATCATTGATTGTGGCGTCTTCCTTATACCAAGGTTCACATCTACCATAGGTGTTGGGTCGAGGTTCCATCATAAACTTGAAAGATCTTGGAAAAACTATTCCATATTTGATTTCGGATTTCGTCGCAATTGTCGGCGGGGTTCGTATCACCCATGATGCAGGATCAAATAATATAGTATCAAATATCAATGGTCCCTTTTCTTCTTAAACTCATGTTTCATTTCATGACATCTAAAGCAACCAACATATCCCAAATGCTATTAAACATTCAAACCCTTCTTGCCTCATATTAGAGTCATGAGGTAAATGAAACAGCTAAACACAATATAATAATATCAAGATAGCTCACCAGAGGTTCAAATGCAGGCTTTTTGAGCGATATCTGTTCAAATAGATCCATAAACTTTTCCTTGTGCTGTAATAAAGAAAGAAACAAGTACACCAAAATGTCATTAAAAAAATAATGAAAGTAGGCCATATTTCTTGGATGGTTGTCTCAGGATCAGGCTAATAACTGCAAATGTGCAGATTGAGGTTATGAAAAGGTTAACTGAGGATAAAAAAAGATTCCACAAGTAAAAATTCGCTGTTCATTATTCTGTTTGTATCAGAGATAAGGGCACAAGTATCGTAAATTGCTAAGAGATGCACCAAGATTTTTCAATTGAACAAAATCTCAACTAACTGTAACTGAGACAACATAAACTGCTCCTACATGTTAGACTTATTTATATCATAATAACTGTAAATGACTAAACCCAATATTCAAACATTTACAAGCATATGTTACTTGAACAAATATGACACAAACAGCTGCAAAACATATCACATTGTTGTGAGTGGAATCAAAGCCAAAGATGCGACATAATCAAGTCAGACTCCAAACTCTTGATAACTACATTGCAAAACTCATCTTTCAGCAAGGAGTTCACATGTCAGCGTTAGATGATAACACAGAATATCTAAGAAGATTTCCTTCCATAAAAAGTTAACATAAAACTCCTAACAAAATTCTAATAGAAAACATTAATAAGAAATTAAGGATGGGGCCTAACCTGAATGTAATCCATCCATCTTATCACATGTGTCAATTTGTCTCTCTCTAAATGTGGAAGGCCAATCTGGAAAAAGGTAACCTCTGAAAATTCATAAGAATTTCGAACGTGCATCTAGAATATTAGTAGGACTAATAAATGTAAGCATTTAAGTTAACCGACAGCATCCCTAACAAGTTATAGTTTGAAAACGATTTTAACATCATATGGAAAATTTTCAAAATCCAAATAGCAAGAAAAATTTGTATGCATTAACTAATCAGAGAGAAACAAACGTAAAATAATAGTTCATAGCAAAAGAGGGGAAAAAAAAAAAAGGAGCATACCACTGAAGAATGTATTACAGAAAACACAATGACGTCAGCCTCAGAGGGTGTAGTTCCATTGCCCAAGAGTACCGATTTCTGAGCCAAGTCTTGATTGAATCCAGTGAGAGCATCTAAGCATGCCTGAGAGTCTACAGGAAAACTCTCTGCAAACTCTATCCACTTCATCACCTATTAAAAGAAGTTCACGTTGAAGTTATAAGCTTATAGCAAGATAACGTCAGAGCCATAGGCCAACCAGTGCAACCTTACCTCATCATTTTTCTTCTGTGTAAAAGACTTTCCTGATGACTTCAAAATGTTTGTATACAAGCTCATAATATCATCCTTGCCACTGACACCCAAAGAAGTTCCCTGCAGAGATTAATTTCAAACTTAGCCACAAAACCTTAAAAACCGACATATCACAGTTCAAGTCAGGTCAGAATGATATTCACAAAATCCACAATTTGGTGTCAGAAGATCCATTCCCAAGTCCATCTGAGTAGGCAAGTCCAATGGCCTTTATTTCATGAATAGCAGTCAAAATATTGGTCAACTAACAAAGAAATTGATGGAATGCAACAAGATCATATCAGTGAGATTCATATGAAAAGATAGGGAAGAAAAATAAAAACTTTCAATGTAAGAGATGAATCAGTAAGGATTAAAATACTCTATTTTACAATTACATAGCATTATTATCAAGAAGAAGTATATGAATCATTCATTTCATTGAGAAGAAAAATGTAAGAGATGCAAACGTGACGTGAACACACTAATTAACTTGAAAATATTAAACATTCATTGTAATGTATAAACATCTCAAACTGAAAAAAATTGCGCACACAAGTTTTCAACAGCCAAAAGGATACGCAAAAGCACACTTAGTAAAATGCACAAGAACGGCCTCCAATGATGTTTGCCAAACTGAAGGAGTTGTTTGAAAATAAAATAATAAGCTCCATCCAACTAAGAGCTTTGCGGAGCAAAAGGATTGAAACTTAAAGTGAACCAAAAATCTAGCATACTAGAGAATCATAAAGCTGTTTGTGAATCAGCAATCACCACTTATGCACTATAGAATCATCACCATTAACAAACACACAGCTAAAGAATTAAGAAAGCAGAAGAATCAAAACGTATACAGGTAATTCCGATGTTTTAAGGCTTGCAGGATCTAAAGAGAGGTGCTTGATGAGAGCTGATGCTATTATTTGCCTTCTTTTGAGAGTGACAATTTCATCAATAGGTGCCATGTCAAATCCTCACTGTTCGCCTCAGTATGAGAGCCCAATTTGTTTCACTTGTACCAATTCTCCGCTTGTTTAACAGCTAAGCTAAGTGTTTGAGGTTGGGAACTCGCACACTCTGTCACTCACAGTCACAGGTCGCAGGCAGAATGATTTGATAGGGTTTGCAATTGAAGAGTGCAGCGCTTGATGTTAGGTGAGCGTGACGCTTGTGATGGTTAGCACAAGACAAGACATAGGCCCATTGGACCCCAACAGCTTCAGTAGGCTTTCAACGCAATCTCTGAGGCTTGTGAACTTCAGTTGAGATTTCTAAAAAAGAAATGGTTGACCTCAAGAGTTTTTATTTATATTATTAAATATTAATTACGCCTTAAATTAGTGTTGGAAATAATAAATATTACTAAGTTGGAGTTTAAAATAAG
>CAOGCB010962410.1:0-27000 GCA_948266635.1 Cnidoscolus chayamansa | reverse complement strand
CCCAGCCTGAACTAGTCTCTGCAGATCACAGAGTGCACAGATTAAAGCAGGACTCCCTAGTGATAGTAGGCTCATTACATCATTGATCAGACCCAATGCAAATTGCAATCCCCCCATATGCCTGTAGTCTGGAGAGCAAGTTTGTTCCAAGCAGTAAGTCAGAGCTTCCATCACTGTTTCTGGCTTTCCACCTTCACTGAAGACAGAGGACACACCCAACACCACCATAGCTGATCCTGTGGGATCTGATTGCCATTCTCCATTGTAGAGCCGTAATGTAAAGCAATAGCTATACATAATGTCAACCAAGTGAACAGCTAACAATGGTGATGGTTCTGCAGAGGGAAGAAGCCTTTTGATTGGAGTTAAGGGAGCTTCAGGACCAGGAGGTATCCCACCAGACTGGCCTGCAACACCATCATCTTGATGTGATTTCTCAACAGCAGCTTGGACAAGTTGGGTCCCTTCCTTACTGAGAGAGATTGTTCTCGCAGAAGGCTTCAACCACCATGGATCCCATGGCTCAATCAGCTTGCTAAGTTCACCAGATGCAAGAGCTCTTTGGAATCGTTTCTTCTCTTCTGCAGATAGATCGTCAAAACTGATTGAACCACCTAAAGCAATAAAACGAAGTCCATGAAATTCAGTCAATCAGCATGGACTCTCAACAAGGCAGAAAAAAAAAAAGAAGACATTTCATCTTACTACTCCACCAACCTCAGGATCTAGAAATATTTGTATATGGAAATTATATACATATATATAAATGGAATGAACAGCAGGCATAAGCAATTGAAAGCTAGTTTTGATAGAAGGAAAAAAAGAAAAGATTGATAGGAGCATACCGGACAAAATCTTTTGAACAGTCTCCTCAGACAGAAGACAATCTGCCAACAAAAAATAGCACAATCCAATAAGAGCTCTTAAACTCAGCTAGTAATGCCATGAAAAATGAGTCAAGGATCAAGTAAAACCTATTTTTCTGTAAAAAAATTGTTAAATGAAAGCATAAGAATGCCAATGAAAGCACAACACTCAGTTACTAATTCTCAGGCCAAATATACAATAGAGATAATCTACCCAATAAACAGTAGCTAGTTAGCATTTTGATCATCAATCTGAAATCATTCTTACAATTTGAGACTTCCCTATCTAATGCTAAAATCTATTAACACAAACGAATCTATTCATTAATCAATGTCCATCAACTGTGCAACTCGCTTAGTCAACTACTATCCACAATTATGTGCATCAGGATAGTCACGAATGATACATAATAAAGCAAAGAAAGGACACACACAAAAAAAAAAAAAAAAGCCTACTCACGGACCTACATTTTGTGTCCAAAGCATAATCCTCATTCAAGATATCACAACAGAGATTTCTAGAAAATAAAGCCAATATCATCAAACTAATTGCAAGCAATGTGGCATAATTCAAGAAGCAAAAGCAATGACAACCCACCATCCTCCTCATCCATGCTATCCATCTCTTCCTCCAAATGAAGTCGTTTCAAAATCTCTAGCATTTTCCACTTGGTCTCGTCATTAGATTGCATTTGTTGAAGCTCCTCCACTACATTTTCTCGCATGAATGATTCCGTACACCGAAGACTATGAGACTGTATAAGAAAAAGAATAAAACCAACATCCACACAGAAACAAACACAGGTAAGAAATGCAATGCCTCTCTCTCTTTCTCTCTCTCTATATATATACCTTGTAACAGTGAAGTGAGCAGTAACGAGAATTGCATCTAGGGCACGTATAGAGTGAAAATTGTTTCTGGCACCTGCATAATGAAAAGAGATATAAGGATTACAGAAATTAACATTACGATGATGATGATGATACTGGTGATGAAGTACAACGTACACATGACAGATAATGCGAGAGGGAGGATTCAGAGGAGAAGGAACGGAAGGTTTCTCAGAGGTGAGGATTGTGTGTGTCTCTGCCATGTTGCTACACCACCAAAGCCACCCCAAACGCAACAGCAACTTTAGAGCTTTATCGCGCTTCGATTAATCGAATTAAGCATCAAGGTTTTTGAAAAAAAAAAATCCCAAAACCCTAGAAAATTCTCGGTAAGCTTCCGGAATCGTCGACTCGGGTTGCTCTTCTTGGACTTTGGATAGATTTGAATCTCATGGGCTTCTCTTGATCGAATATAGAGAAACTGAGTTGGGTTCAAGAAAAAACTCAAATGGACCTGAACCCTAAACCCAGAAACAAGGTGCTAGAGGCCATGAGCCCTTCTAATTGGCGTTTCTTCATGAGGGAAAAAAAAAAAACGATAACCACAATAATAATAAATGAAACAGTGTCCATTTCATATATAGCCTTTATTATGCTTCTGTGGGTCGTTACATAAATCTTTACAGCTATTTGCAGCACCTATGTGATATTTTTCACGCCATTGCGAAGTCCACTGGGATTATCAACTATGGCTATACAAAAATACAATCAGTTAAGGCCCTGACATCCAATAAGATTTGAAACAGTCATCCAATATAGTCATCTCTGATGTCTTTCCAGTACTCAACCAAGAAAATATTGTAGAGACACTCAGACCCTTTGAAGAACCTTCATTGTCTCCTCATCTTTTACTGGATCTCGTACTGCTAGTCTGCTGTTGTTGGGTTGATTTTCTTTGCACTTGTCCTGAACTGCAACCTTGAATTCTGCAATATTTGCTAATGCTTCCACTGCTTTAACAATGCCTTTGATCCTTGCAGAAATTTCTATCAGCAAAGAAGCAAAAGTTACCACTGGCATAACTTCCATTAGAAGGACTGTCTCCATTGCTACAGAGGCGGCTGTCTCTGTGTTCTTGCTTTCGGGTGGATTTGACAGTTTAGAAGGTGATTTTAAGGCTTCTTGGAGCTCTTCCACTGCACTGTCCATTTCTTCAACCAAAAGAACTATATTGGATGGTCTTTTCATAACCTTGATAGTTTCTGCTAGCTCTCTTATAACACTGGAGGAACTGGAGCTCACTCTCAGGCAAGCAGTACTTAGTTGCTTCTTTATGAATTCAGGAGCCTATTGTGAAACAAGGATGAAGTTTATATTAGCATGACAAATGTTACATTGGTTAATCATGCTTTTAGAAAGATTTTAGGAATATGGCTTACTTGGTTTTCTGAATCAAGGCAGCTTCCAAGAGCCTCAATGCAGTAAGCACAGCTGCGCATGGCTGCACCAATTTTTGGGTACTGTTTCCAGGGATGCTTAAAACCGAAACAACCGTGAGCCGGCTCCCATCTGGCAAAATTGGCCTGTAAAAAAGTGGTATATCAAATCAACCAGAAATTCATCCACAGTTTGTGCAAGATTAAGTGATGCAAAGGGGGAATAAAACTCTTATCAGTCTTGGCAACGTACCAAAGATTCTTCGCTTGCTTTTGAGTTCAAAACACATTTGTAAGCAAGCAAGCTTTTGTTACTGTCATCAGGATCGAAATACTCAGCTACATAACCTGAAATGGAAAATTCTTTAGTAAAACTAGAAAATTTCTTTTCTGATTCAAATGTCTATCTGCAAAGGCACTTACCATCTAAAGATTTGGCTAGCTTTTCCATATTGCCAGTGATTAAAGCATACAGATCCTGACCAGCCCAAATGGGACAAATGAGCATGCTTACAAGAATGCACAAGGAAGTGCCAATAATGATAGTAGATAGCCTTTGATGAACCATTTCAAACAGTTTATCGACACGATAACCAGAGACAGCGACCAGGCTGAAAGTGAGGATAAAGATCATTGCACCATAATCGAACAGCTGCTTCACAGAGGGAATAAATCTAGAGAAGGTTGCTGCAGAAGCTGAACAAGGGCATCAAAGAGTAAGTATCTTTCACTTTCCTCCAAGAAGGAAAACCATCAATAAATAACAGTTGAGTCATCTTTGGAAAATTACAGACCTAGTAAGAAAACTGAGGCTCCAACAATCCAAGGCTCAAATTGCTCTCCTGATTTACAAGCCACCCAATGGACACTAAAGGCAAGAAATCCAGCAAGACAAGTTCCAAACACTCTATTCAAACTCTTACATATTGTTGCACCTGCAGTTAAGATGTAATTAATATTAACAAAGTCGTCAATATTGTTTTTTGCCTGGTTTAGGCTGATAAGTTCCATTCCTTATGAACAACTTACCCACAGTGTTTTCAAAGACCACCACAACTGTCATAATAGCCCACATAGCATTCCCTCCAACCCCTTCATATAAAGGCCTCATATAGTAAAACAGTGAGACAACAGTGAGTGCCATCCCTACTTTTAGACAATGAGCCACTTTTCTTGGGTCATTAACTCCAACATCATATGCTTTCTCCGAAAATTTCTTAACTTTCAATGCCAAACCTTTTAGACCAAGCCAGAGTCTAGTAGCAAGTCCTGCCTCCTCCACCAAAATCTTTGATGATCCATCTTCCACATTTATCCTCCACTCCACTCCACTGCCTGTTGCCTTCTCCTGCTGAGCCATAATTCAAGCTAGTTACAGTTATATATGTGTTGGTTTTTGTCTTAAAAATGAAGAAACAGGAATGCTGATATGAGAGAAAAAATTTTATGGCATGAGGAGAGAAACCTGAAAAAGCTAGTTGTCAAGTCTCTTCATGCCATGCAAATCAAGGAAATTTGATAGCTGATGGAAGAATATTGCAGCTCATATTTAAAGGCTGGTAACTGTTGCTGACTTTGATAATTAAAAACAAGAAAACAAATACAAAGATAAAGTAGATAATATAAAAAGGAGGAGAAAAAGAAAATCCAATGGCATGGGAATTCTATGGTGTCATCTACTGATTCTTTTTTTTTTTTTTTGGTAGGTAAGTTTTGTATTATGTAGGACAGCACTATCTCTCTGTTATACGTACATTTTGTACCCTTTTTTCATTATACTTCACAGTTGCTATTAGGAAATATTTAGACAGAGCTCTATAAGAGAAACAAATCTTTAATTAATTGAATTTTAAATTGACTTTAATATATATTAATCAAATCAAATCAAATTGAATTGAAACAGAAAAGCAATATTCAATTGATTGATCAATCTTACTTGATCTAATGATAATTTATCATACATAATTTAATTATTGTTTATTTGTAATAAAAAAAATATATGATTATTATTGTTAGTAAAAATACTTATGAATTAAATTTTTTTAATAAAATTATAAAAAAATTAATTATAACCAAATTGGTGATAAAAAAAATTGATAAATTACCATTTAAATAGATACTAAAAAGTATCATTTCAAAAATATAAATTGAAATTGAAATATATTTTAATAAATTTAATAGAAAAAAAAAAAGAAAGCAAAAATGACCTAAAATGAAAAGGTGATGAGTTGGGGTTAGTGTTGATGTGTTGTTGAAAGTGGGTATTTGATCAGCTTCCTCACTCTGCTGGATAAGAAAATTAGGGATGAGCACCATTTTCAGATAAAACCTTTTTTTATATTCCTTGATATTTTTCTATGTGCTTTCTGGTTCTTCTCTTTTCTTTTTTTTTTTTTTCTTTTTTTAATACAATAGTTCGTATATATCTTTTAATATCAAATATTTATAAATATATATATATATATATATATTAATATTACTATTTTTTTATATTAAAATTTAAATTTATTATCTTACAGCTTAAAAATAAATACAAAATTTATATATCACAATAACAATTTCTTCATAAGCTAAATTTGGAAAAGAAGGAAAAACCAAAGGCTTTCGTAGTGCTTTTACTTTGCATAAAAGCGAAAAGATAAAATATTAAATCAGACTCCTTTAATTTATTTAATTATGATTTCACCTCTAAATTAATGAAAAAATAACAAATGGGGAAATTGCAGAGATTTGAGAGAAATAATTGAAATGGAATGGGTGAGAAAATGACCTAACTCTTAAATAAGGCAACTTGTGTTAAGCACGCTGGTTAATTAATTTTGTGAACCATGATAATATGGTGGTAAGTGGAGAGGCCAATATAGGTCTAGAAAATTCCAGGATATAATATTAATAATGTGGAATAGGACATGTCCAACAAAGTGGTCCTTCTGTAGGTTCAGTTGTTTCCCAAGCTTTGTAATAATACTGTAGCATTGAGTATCATTCAAATTAGGTCATGACTAGGACTTGTGTTGTTATTAAATTGGAGCATTAGGATCTTCATTGGCCTGTGATTTTTTTCACTTGAAATGGAAACACCACTTATCTCCTTTGATAGAGTTGTACACCTCTCTCCACTGATTTGAAAGGCACACTCAACTATCATTCCCACAAGTGTTAGATTATGTCCTACAACTTTCTTTAACAGTATTCCAAAAGCTGATACTGACCCCCTCAGCTTCTGCTAATTGTTAATTGATCAACCCTTTAAAATATTTATCACCAAGCTGGATTGTATCTTTAATCTACAAATGTATGGTTGCTTTAGCTTTGAGTGAGAACATCATATGGTAACAGGACTTTTAAAGCAAGCACCAGGATGTGCCGTCCAATTCCCACTTGTCATTACTCACAACACAACTGCCTTCAAATCATTTACTTCATACCCATTGGTGATTACTTCCTCAAACTCTGTTTTCTATCATAGCATCAACCAACTCTTGTGGTCTTGGGGCTTTATCTTGTATTTGGGACTAATTATGTTCTCTGATTTTTCTCCAGTAAAATGAATTGCCATTTCTGTTAAAAACGTACAAATCAATGGTGTTGAGGTGAATCAAGCTTCACATATTCACGTTGTTATTTCACGCATCAAGCACGATCTTGACAAAACCTCTAATATTAAACGGCGATTTAGCATCTGATAAGCAAAAGTATGAGAGAACTAAGCCATTTTCCTTCAGCTGTTGACCAGAATTCTGGAAACTTTTAACTGCTACTGGTGATAAGGTTACCCTGGAAGCTATTACACATATGATAGCAGCACATTGCAAGGCCACCTTCTTAAGAAGGAGTCAAGAGAGGGAGGGCGAATTCCTATTATTATGCTAGAGAAACAAAACAGATGAACACAAAGCAAAGAAGCAGTTAGCTTATCACTAAGTAGTTTATAAACTTCATACTATAAACAGGTTACGGCAGGAGCAAGCTATGATAAACTAAAAGCACAAACAAATCTAATTCCTAGTGTTTGTTTCAGTGATAAATAAATCCATTCAACTCATCAGCATCCACAAGGGCACGTCATGTCTTGCACAGATTATGCTCCACTTGTATCCATTGTTACCATGTAAAGAGTAAAAGGATCACTTGCCATTCCTTTTGAAAGTATTTTCCTCTATCAAATGTATTCACATTTCTTTTCCTCGTCCAAGGTAGTTGAAATGGATTGAACTACCTCCTTTCCAACTTCAGCATCGGCTGTTACAAGCAGGACACCAATCACAGCAGTACTTCAAGATGTGAATTGCTCAAGGTGTTCTAGAAATCTTTATTTAGGAGAACAATCATTGCAGTGTCTCAGCCAAGCTGATAGGACATGTCATGGCAGGTTGCTGGCAGTTGTTCAAAAGAGGAACCCTGCCGCCATTCATAACGTTACTAGGCTGATTTGCCGAGTCCATCCCACTTGCGGATGTTAGGTGCAGAAGCTGGATAAGAGACCATAATATATCTATCCTTGTTATATTCGTATTTGCCTGCAATACATTACAACACCAGCTTCATTAGCATCATATCATGTCATTGTTTTACCAAAAAGTAGATAAAAGAAAACAATCCGCTGCTGATTTGCATACCTCAACAATGAAGTGTGCCCATATCTTATCCTCTCGAGTTTCCATCACTCCCTTCAATATATTCAATCCAAATCCCCTAATTACATCAGCTATCTCAAGAAAGAATCCTCGATCCTCACAAAGCATCTGCAACAGAGTAGATCAAACGCATTTGGCAAATTCAGATTTTGAAAAGATGAGATACAATTTACATGGGAACACTCTTTTGCTCTCCATCTTGCATACCTCAATAAGCATTAAGCCAGGTGGACTGAGATCTTCAACTATGATAGGGCAAACCATTGATTGATCTCCCACTTCCAAAGCCCAAGTAGCACCACCGCCACTTTTGCTGTTGTCTTTCAACACCGAATTGTTCTCCTCGCCAATGAGCTGTAGAAGTGCGCAATGTCACATGCATCAGTGAACATTGATCAAATCCAACATTGTCTACTTGGCTGCATACGAGAGAAAGAGAGTAACAGACCAGCTAGTTACCTTCGGCTCATCAGCCTGTTTAAGCTTGTCTGCATATTTTGTCACACCTTGCAAGAATAGCATGTACTTGATAGTACGATCCAACAAAGCATCAATGCTACACTGTTACATTTAACCAAACAAGCACACATCAATGATTTATATGTAACATAAGCATCATCATGTATGTTAGTGCTGCATTCAATATCGCCAACTGGCATAATGCTGAAACGAGAAGAAAATTAAATTTGATGCCTCTCTTGTTCAATTGTTTTTCTGAACAACTACACGGTGCCAAGCCTGTTATCCTTTAAATCATCTAGCATAACTCTATGCTTAAGAGGCTCACCAATTCTAGAAAAGCCAAAATATGACAATGACTGCAACAAGATCTTATTGGGAAGAATGTACATCAACCTTCAAGGTAGAAAATATATTCCCACCTCTTTTTGGCAAAAATAATAATCTGAGCAACAGGACACACTTCTTTTCAGGATTAATTCCCTTAATGCAAAGACTTTAGATTGCATACCTTTCCACCATCAGGGATGATTCCTTTCAACTCTTTGATGCGGTCTTGGATCTGTTGACGGTCTTTTGGCCTTGGTCTAGTACTTTCCCCAGGTCTGGCTCGTTTCCTGGTCGCCTTTGTAGGCTCCTCAGGCTTCTTAGATTTTGCTAGAACACCACCTCCATTGTTGATGCTAAAGCTATCATCAATCCATAAGCCTGCCTGTGATTCTGGGAACACCTCTTTTCTTGAAAGAAGGTTGCTTGCTGTGTCTTTACAATATGTCGGCTCTATTGTCATGCTGCCACCAGAGCAAGAAATGCTCCCTAACTGAACATGATTGAAAGATGAATTTTCCAATCTTCTTCTCTTAGCAGTGGAAAGCTGATCATCAATGCTAGGGTCGGTAATGTAACTAGAACGATTACCTCCATTTATAAGCTCTTCAAGACCTAATTCTGAAAATAATCCTTTCCGGCGGCCAGTGGGATTAACATCTAACTCTGAGATGCATTCTGAGGCACCAGTACTAACAGCTTTGGGACGACTATTCACAACAGGCTTTGTTGTATGGCAATCCCCAGCTTGTCCACACCCATAGTCCAACCCCATACCATCAAACATATCAGTGCCAGCATCATTCATAGTTACAGGTTTCTGTTGTCCATCACAAAAAAATGCATCAGTGATGGAACTTTGCACTGAATTAGCTGGTTGCGTGAATGGAATGTCATGCGAGACATCTCCAACCAAGCTGGAGGACACTGAAGAAATTCCTGCTGATTGTAAGAGATTTTCATTCATCGTGATGCAATTCTCTAATGGTGTCAAAAACCAGCTACAAAGATTATCGACTGCAAAGAAGTTAGAGAGATCTGTTGCAAAATCATCTAGCTTAAACTCTTCTGTGAATTTCTGTAGTCTAGTTTCTCTTTCAGGAGATCCACTTCTTTTAGCATTATATGATGAGGCAAAATGACAGTTGTTCGTCAATCTTGCAGAATTTTGTTGAATATTTTTCCCTACTTTAACCAATTCCTCTGTGCTATACAATGAAGTAATACTCGAGTCCCCTTGAAAATCCAACTTTGGATACCCACAGAACAGTGGAATTTTTTCTTTCCTAGAAGACACATTGTGAGAATCCTGGATCCCCATTTCAGATGGCAACTGTGACTCCAATGAAGTCAATATAGAACCTTCACTACTCCAAGTACTAATGCAAGGAGTTTTTGCAGCCGACTTCTCAACAGAAAAGGAAGATTGTGAAGACAACCGCTGGAACTGAGTATCAGGATTGCTGGATAATATCATTTGAGCTTCAGTGCCAGCTGTCTGCAATTGACTAATGAGATTAGATGAGTCCAAACATAGTGGATTCATCTTCTCTTGTTGAAAATCTGAAGTGAGACCACAGGACTGGGTAAGATTTGCTGAGGGATAAGCTATTTCCATCAGTTCATTGCAGTTGCCACCATGCATTGGTGTGATATTACCATTGCAGAAGGAAGTAAACCACTCATTTAGATCACAATTTTCGTAGTTCAAAGATGAAGTTGGATTTTCTGGTGAAGTAAGGCCACTAGTATCTCCCACATCAGTGAACAATCTTTTTATTTGAATTATAAATTCTGGCATCTCCAAAATCTGCAACGGTTGTAGCATCAGAGTCTATTAACATTTCATTGATGGCATAGTAACTAACTGAAAAAGATAAACAATCCATCAATCATTAACTCTTGGGTACAAACTGTATTACATAAAGGCATGCACAAAAAGAAAATGAATTGTCCATGTAAATCAAACATCAATACAGTATCTGTTTGTGTCGGAAATTGGATATCAGTTGCAATGCAACCTATTCAGCAACTGATCTAGATAGCATGATCATTTGGAACCCTGTGGAAGGATTATTTCTGGAAAAATTACTTGACAAAAAAATGTCTCAAGTATACAGCTGCGTGACAGTGAACATTATTTGACATGTTTCGTATCCGTACCTTCCTGGTTGATCCAAATTGTATCACTCCTTGTGATTCCACAGGAATTATAGCAATCGTCTGCAAATTAAATTTAACGTCGGTGAGAATGGCCATACCACCTCGGATGAAATTAATAAAGCTTCAAATGGCTGTACGAAATGAGAAATTCAAGTAGAATTTTAAACGCTACCTTTAGTCCAGAGGAAAATTGGCTAGTAACCTCAGAATCGTCCTGTAAGGAAAGAAGTCTTCAAATAAGATGAATAGCCACGGTATGATCAATTTGACCGAAACTCCCACAAACATTTTGCATGTTAGTTAAGGGATAAAGATCAAATGAAAGGAGAAGCACCTCATAGATATCTTTACTTTCAGCGTTATCTGAGAAAATCCATTGGTACTTCCTAGATGTAGCAGCTTGGCCAACAATTCTGAATTAGACATTGACACAAAATTAGCACTTCAAATCTAAATAAATTGATGAACAAATATATTACCAATTCCGAGGAATACATTTTGGGAATTTAGTAAGAAAAAAGTAATCCAAAATGGGGGGGGGGAGGGAATAATAATTGCAGAACTGTACAAAATACTAATTTGAGCTTACCCTTCACCCATTATGTGGACCTGCAGAAGCATATTGTTGACTACTGCCTCCATTTCTTCCTCATAGTGGGCATCTTCCACAGTCAAGAGCCTGGTAACATCTCAAAGGATTAATTTTTAAGGTAAGCAAAATACCATAAACGCATCAAATAATCTATTTCAAATCTGAAAGCATTAGTTACTTTTAGAGTTGGGTTCAAATAGTAAAGATGAAGGTTTTCTTGCTCAAATAAGGACCTAATCTCAGAAGAAACTGCAAATAATGCAGGCACTAGGCGCAGTGAACTGATATCAAAACTAGAGTACACATTAGTAGAAAATTTTATTGCACTATAAAACAGCATATCCTGCTTAAAATGCCATTTTCTACCAATTTTTAGGCCTTTTTTAGCCTCTGCTCCTAGTAAAAATATTTACAACATAAAGACAATAATAGATCAAGATTTGGCAATCCAGAACCAGTACATAAATTTAAATTGGCACACATCATGAGCTAAGAAACCAGCAAAAGTAGAAAAAAAAATTGCAATCAAGGAGAATTACATCTTGAAACAACCCGGAAACCAAAAGCTTCAAACTTTGAAGAAGCCAGCAAAAAGACAAAAGAGGAAGTAAATATGGAAACAAAGAATAAAAAAATAATAAAAAAATAAAAAAACTTACATGGAATTTCTTTGATCAAAACGCCAAAAAACCCCATAAGACCATCCATCACTGCAACAAAGACTCTTAAGTGTGTCCTTAAACACAGAAGCCATTTGAGTATCAGTTTACAATCCCAAGCTCATCACTCAGCAGCCCATTTCCTAGTCTCAGCAAAGCAGCTCAAATGTTGGCTGAAAAGTAAGCTGCTTTCTGGCAAGAAAAACACTGAAAGCAAAACCAACAAAAGGAGCAACGACTGTAGAGGGTTTCAACTGAGGAGCGGCAAAGAAAGCTGGTGGTATAAAACAGAGTGTTTTTCTTGAAAGAGAATAAGGAAACAGAGAACGGTTGGTGAGAAAGTGAGGGGTTAAAAGCAAATGGGGTTGTGTGTGTGTTTATATACATAAGAAATAAAGTTAGAAAGGATGGTGTTCAGTTTTGTCTCTCTTTCCCTTTCTCCTATGAGCAAAACGTTTCTTTCTTTGTTTCTTTGGTTTCGAAGGGACAAAAATGGAGATCTTTGAGCATTTACTGTGCGAATATCTTTGTCTACGTTTTTCCCGGCGACCGGTCCCATATGGATCTTGCTTTGGTATTTCGTGGGTGGCTTTACCGGCTGTAGGCGGTCAGTGTAGTTTATTTTCTCATCCTGTTAAAGCGTGTAATATCTCGTGCGATATATATGATCTGGTGGAAGGGTATTATTATGTATTAATATGAAGATTACGGTGACTAATTAAAATATGATAAATGTATTCAATTGTTATGATTGTTTGGATTTATGATTTTATGAATTCTGATTTTGTTTTCAGAAAGATTATTCAATATTTTTTAATTAAAATTAAATTTTGGATCATATCTTATAATATTATATATATTTTTTTATAAATTCAAATCATTTTAATTTATTATTTTATAATAAAAAAAATCATTATTATTTCGTTATATAAGTTGATGTGGCCAGTGACCCATAAATTATGCAAATCTCTACTTATTGATTATTTTTTATTTAAAAAAAAATAAAAATATCATTATGGCCTGGGCATTTATAAAATAAAAAAAAAAATCAGAAAATAGATGAGAGGCGGTGCAAGTTAGCTATATCTCAAAGTAAAATAAGGAAGTGGGCGGTGTCGCTTTGTGGACTGTCTGTATTCTAACAATCTTTGCACTTTATTACAATTTCAATCACCTAAGATTTCGTTCCTACTGTAATAAAAATATCATTTATTTTCTTTTTATAAAAAAAAAAAAAAGAATGATTGGCTGGCTATATAGCTATGTAGAGTCATGAATTTAATCTACGTGCTTTTTCTCTATATGAATACATATTATATATATATATATATAATGGTTGGATTTTTCAAATGAATTTGTCCATCATTCTTTTATCACATTAATAATAATAATAATAATAATAATAAGACTTGCAATATAAGTGATGACTGACATAATTCCATATAAAAAAAATTCATCATTTCATTACTAATTTAATTTATGCATTAACTATATTATTATTATTTATGCATATACAAAATATATAAAAAAAACAAAAATTAAATGATTTATTTATTTAACTTCAAATGAATAATGTAATAGTCAATTAAAATTGAAATAAAGGGAATTAATATATTAAGGAAGAAATAAATCCAACGGTGATGTAAGCTTTGCTCATTGTTTCAATGTTGTAATTATCTATCCAAGTAACACACTCACATATGAAAATCCTTTTTATAAAAAGCATTATTGCCTTTTTATTTATTTATTTATTTATTTGAATATCATGAATTCCATTTTATGTCAATTAAATATTTACATCATTATTTACTTATTAACTCTAATTATATTACATGCCTTAATTTGCTCCTTTATATATATATATATGTAACTAGCCATTTAATAATAATTAATTTGATTTTCAACTAAAATTGATAATATATATTAAATATAAATTAATTAAAAGTAAGACAATATACATAAAAAAAAAAAGTAGAAAGTATGAAATACCCAATTCCAAGCTGGAAATTTTGATAAAAAAATTTCATTATTTTTTTTTAATAACCAAAAAGAGAGAGAGAGAGATAAAAGTGCATGATTCTACTCTATATGTTTGCCCTGTTCCTTTGCCTCCTTGGTGATAAATATGATTTTTTTTTTGTTAAAAAATTATATATATATATATATATATATATGATTTATTTATGTTGAAGGCTGAGTGCATTTTAAGCCTCCCAATGGCGACAGTGGCAGTGGCAGGGCGGCGGGTGTGGCGATCGGCCACAAAGAATATTCCGGTGGGAGTGGATTCTCTAGAGCTAATTGGAGGGTCCCACCTCGGGAAATGAAACATTAAAAAAAGAAAAAGGAGAGTGGGGAGGAGTGGTCCCCTTGTGGACTGGATGGGTTGTGGGGTTTGTAGGGATCATTTTCTGAAGCCACCTTCTGCCACTGCCTCCTCGTTGCTTACAATTCAGAATTTGAATATTGCAATTTATTACTGCAAGTAATTCTCCACTAAAGATTTGCATTCATTTATATGGGTTTAATTAGTGGTCCACTAAATTAAATAAATAAAGCTTATAGCCACTGCTCAAATCACATATAACATTGGTTAATCTCCACTGCACATCTCTCAAATCATTTTAATTTAATTATCCATCTCTACTCATATATCCCCTCTCTAAATATCTATTATCCTTACTTTTTTTTTTTTTTAAATATATTCATTTAGCTGTTAAAATCAGGTACAGTAAAATCATATTGGAATCTTGATATGGGTGTGCATATATCATGTACGTACTTAGAAGCCTAGGCAAAGAAAAGTTAAAACTATTCAAAGTATAGATGTTAACACTCACCCATTACTTTTCTTTTTTCTTTTTTTTTTTTTTCCTTCATGCGTCATCATTTGACTGAGGTTTCAACTGTTATCATCTATCTCATGGCTATATGTTTATATGTCTGTTTCTTAGTCCACATTCCCTTTTTAAAATTCAGTTACTCAGAGGTACATCCACCAAACCGCAAGTCTATTTATGCCTATCCTAGCTAAGGACATCCATACAGTGTCACATATATAGTTACCACACATCACTCATCTAAATAATTCATTCATTCATACCCTTTTCATTTTTGCTTTAGTTTTACACGCGAAATAGAATGGCGTAGCTAGCTAATTCATACAATTTTTATAGGCACTTTTTGAAAAGTTTACTTTCCTAGTCAAATTATTCAGCTAAATTTCTCTACGGTTGCATCCAGTATATATACCCTTTCCACTTCTATAAACTACTAATATAATACTAGCATTGCATTCTCTGTCTTGATGTCTCATGTGTATAGGGTAGAGAGAGAGAGAGAGTATCCGAGGACCTTAAAGGCACCATGCATGCATTAATCTCCATAATATGATGAAAGGGTTAATTAAGGGAACTTTTGCATGAGGTATGGGGTATAAGTGGGCAATGGGTCCCCATTTATTCACATATCTCTTACACTAGTCTGAGAATCTTGACTTATCTATATTACCCTAATTCTCTTCTTCAAATTTTACATGCTTCTCTCTCTCCTTCCCGCTTTTGGATTTTCCATGCTGGGTGTCCACGACAGGCACAGTACTCAACTACTGTTCCAAGCAAATCCCAACCCTCCATCTATGAACCTCTGGTCCAATGAGTTCACATATCCAAGGACCACTATTTTCACTTTTGGATTTTGGTAATAAATGACAGAGAAAAGAAAAGAGAGAAAGAGAAAAACACACTTAATGGGCAAAACATGATTGGTAATTATCCAAAACAGGATTTTGCAAACATTACTAATTTGCTTGTTCATTGGTTAGTTAACATTACAATTATAAGGTCTGGGTTTTTAATGCACTAGCAGCCCACACCTTGTTTTAGTGGGTAGGAATTTGTCACTGAGCAAGAGAGAGAGAGAGAGAGACCCACCAAGTGATTGCAGACGCAAAGTTACACCACTATTCTCACCATCACAACCCTTCATTTCTAGCAAGAAAAGCTTATGATTCTGTCTCCTAGAGACAACACACGCTTAATCATGCCCGTTAAGAAGTAAGTCAACGGCACATCAATGAAAAGCTTGCTTTCTCTTTTCTTTTCTCCACCCCTTTTACAACTTAAATCTAAGACCAAGATTTAGCTTGTTAATTGTCCCCATCTTTTCTTTTCTTTTCTTTTCTTTTGTGTGTGTGTGTGTGCGTGCTTTTGAAAACCAGATTAATTAATTAAGTTTTTGAATTTTGTGAGAATTTGAATTCAGCAAAACTGTCCCTACTATATATATATATGATGATTGAATTAGCATTAATTGTGGCTAAACATCTTGTTTTGGTGTTGTTGGATACTCCATTAATGTCTGAGCTTTTTTCATCTTCATATATATGCTTCGCCCTACTGTAGCAGTGGCCAACGGGTCCTGTGATTACTTTCCTCGCCTTTGTAAGTTTTGACTTGCAAATTGCAATAAAGGCAATTTCAAGTATAATTATTATCTTTTTCATGCATCCTCGGTAATAAGAATAATAATTATAATATATATGCCTCTGTAGATATATTTTCTGCATATCATTTAGTATGAAACTTGCTTTGCTATCATTTTATGGGTGAAAAAACAAATTCTATGTTACACTTTTTTAATAAATGAGTTTGTAATAGTAGACTTTAATATTTATACCTTAAAAAGTATTAGAATATATACATTAAGAATGTCACCTTTTTCAAGAAATTTAGAAATATTCATATACTGTTGCATGCTTCAAAAAGATAAAAAGTTATTTATGCATATATATATATATATATATATTTACCAATAATTTCCTTTAATGCAAAGAGTGAGAAATGTAACTTTTTGATGACATGAGAAAAACCCTAGAACCCAAATAAACATGGACTACACTAAAGGACGTTTGACATTATAAAGAAAAATTAAAGCGCAAACATGTCTAGTCAAAGGATGTCTTTAACGTGCTGTGTTATGATTCTAGTCAAGCTGTAGATGCTCTTCTACGAGAATCCTGCATCCTCAAATACCATTTATAATTAATCATGAGACTATTACAATTTTATCTTTATCCATACTCTTAAATGCGATTTTGACTTCTACCCACATAATTATTATAATTAAGTCTCCTCAAACACTTGCATATTTTCCATTACGTCTTACATAAAGAATTGCATAGCTTTGCCCTTTATATATCATAAATTCTGAAAATTATGTATTGATATAATGACATACACACACTTTTTCTTTTTCAAAAAAATTGCATAATGATATATATATGACAATGTTATGAGATGATAGCATATAGTATGAATACTCTCGAGTTAACGTATTCTTTAATGATATATATTTGATTTTTTTTTATTTGTTTTGAGGAAAAAAAAAAGTGAAAATGGAAGGCATTCTCTGAATCATTTGTCTCAATGAAAAGGAGATGGGGTTTTGTCGCTATAGAAATATGGTCTCTCGAAAAAAGCTTACAGGGAATCTCACTCCTTTTATTGGAAGCGTTGGAAGCGAAAGCTGACACTTCAAATTGACCTTTGCCACATAAGCTTTACACTGTCCAATAAAAGCCTAACACTAACCCTAATCTCACGGATACCCTTCTAAGTTCTCATCACCTTTTCTTTTCTTGAGATAAATGGACTCCCTTCTCTGTTCACTCACTCACGCATACATCACCATCAAATATACATGCTGCACCGTCTCTTTGACCGTGTTTATGTATCTCTTACATATGTTATAAAGAAAATGGTGAATCTAAGTATGGCAATGTATAATGTATCTGTAGGTGAAAATGGGTGAAAGCTGGGAGACCAAACAAGATGGTGAATGTTGATTCGTCATGGTAGGAAGTGTGCATTATGATTACTACATTAGGATTGTGTGCTCAAACAACTACAGACCACTCCAACTGGAAATGTCATTCATGTCCCATTTCAAGCTTAACTTTTTTTTTTTTTTAATGCAAAAATAATGTATAGAATTAATTATTAATGCCATGGTTTCCTCGCTAATCAAGGGTTAATTAGACTTGTTAAGTACATGTATTACGAAAAGGAAAAAAAGAAAAGAAATGCAGGTGGCCCAGAAGCATTTAATAGCAAAAGTGGAGTTTTATGGAGCTATCAACCACTAATGAACCAATCATGACTATGTTTTGTGCTCTACGCAAAGTGCTGCTATATTCTGCAACCAGGCCCACGGCTTCAGTATCCCTCTACAAAGAATGTCTACTCACTTTCATACATCTCCTGAGCCCTTCTGTTCTCTCCTCACCACAGAAATATTCTGGTGGTCTAGCGGTAGAGAATCCTCTCCGGGTTACAGTGGGCGTCAGTGTACGGACCACATCAAAGACACATCTCTATGAACCATTGGTCCATTTGCTTGCGTGCTACTCGACACTCGAGAAAACGAAATTTCCTTAAACGTACGGCCACGTGGCTATTGATACTAACGTTAATTGAAGCGCCCACTGGAATCAGACGGCGGTTATTTTGAGGAGGTAGGCACCGGCGATGTAGGGGACAAGTAGCCGGAGGGCTCACCGTTTGAGGGGGTCCAGTTGAGATGGTGATGTAAGTGGTGATTGGATGTTTTGGCACCACGTCATGGAGGGGTGTTGGGTGGAATGATGAGTGTATGAGGTACGATGATGAGAGTTAACGTCATCGGAGCAGTGGTGCTTTGTTTTTTAGGATGATATTGGCACGTGAAAGCAGAAGTATCAATCGTTGGGCTTAGCACAGTTAAGAGTTGGGACAAATAAGGTGGTCTGATGAATGGGCCAGTTGTCTTAGTATTAAGAACTGGCCCAATAACCATGGTCAGGATTCAACCGAACAGATCCGACCAATCAATTCACTTCTGTTCCAATAATTGCCTGTATAAACCATCAATCCGTGCGGTTAAATTATAAAATTAAAAGCTTTGTTAAGCAATCTTCAACAACCAATTAGCTTCCTTTAATCATCCAGCTCACCCATCTCCACATACATTTCAACTCGCCATACAATTTGGCGATGTTTGATGGGCTCGAACTTTGCCCATTGTGTCCGCTTTGAAAGATCTTCACTCTCGTTTGTGTCCGCTTTGAAAGATCGTCACTCTCGTTTGTGTCGTTCGCGTTCTGCAGCCTCACGACCTGGGAACCTATGCAGAGACCAGATATCACCCAATCCGATCTTTGACTGGGTCACCGTCCCCTTTTCTGGGCAATCTTAATTTCCTTTACCTTTCAAAAGCTCATTTTTATCATCACCTGTACGCAGAATGTATGTGAAAGCGGTTCCACCGACGGATTTGAATAGGAACACCGAGTGGTTCACGTACCCTGGCGTCTGGACTAGCTATATCCTCATTGTTTTCATGTCTTGGTTTATCGTTCTTTCCCTCTTTCGCTGCTCTCATGGCATGGCCTGGACTATTGTCCACCTCGTTCATTTCCTTGTATGATCTTATTTTCTTACTTTCACCACTAATTTTTCAGCAAGTTTGGAAATTGGCTTTTGATTCTTTTGATTTCTCTATTTTTCTTTAATGGGTTTTAATTTGTGCTCGACCATTCATGCCCGTCTCACTGTTATGGATCTGTTTGTCTGTTGACTTGGATTGCTTTTGATTGGATCATTATTTGTCTTTTCAATATTTTGTTTAGGATGTGTTTTTCTTGTCCTCAATGTTAATTGTTTAGTTAGAGGTATAGGTTAGCTGATCATGGAGTTTGGGTTTGGAGGTTAATTTTATATCTTGTGTTAGTATTGATGTGAAATCGACTGATGGAAGAGCAGCAAAACTTTTGTTGTCTTTTTTTCTTTTCTTTTCTGGTTTGCTAATGAAGTAATTATCGCATTTGTTTTACACAACAATGGAAGATTATGGTAAAGGGATGGTATTCTCTATCATGTTGTTCTTCAAACTGCATATACAAGAACTTCTCATGTATTGCAATTGATCTTTGTTGACTTTGATTTTCAGCGTTCATTAGTAGGTTCAATACTATGAGAATGAAACATTCTGTCCTAGACCTAGTCGATGATGGAAACAAAACATAAATACATAGGTCCTATTTATTTTTATGTGCGTCCCACTGTAATATTTGTGTCTTGGGTCCAAGCAAGTATTTTGCTATTTAGTTTCATGTAGCTCACTGCTTCCAGTTAACAATTACATATGCTAGCGATATGTCTGATGACTTGCTCGCTGACAATTTTCATTTTAGATGATGAGCAGCTGCAGGTATTTCTGACAACTATAAGCTACAGGACATCCCATGTTTTATGTTTTATGTTTTATGTTTTAAGTTTAAGATTTAAACTCAGCTACTCAGGAAGCTGATTTTAACACCCAAAGAATCATTCTTTACTTTTATTAAGCATTGGCATAATTTGTTTGAAAATTGAGTCCTATTAGAGAACCAAAACGGTTTCATCTACATTGAGGGCATCAAGTGTACGTTATCTTTTTTGACTTAGTTCAGAGTTACCCTCTATTTACTTGGCTTGGGAAAGTAGTTTACCATCTTGATAATTTACGAATCCAAGTCTGGGTTCCAACTTCCACAAAATGTTGTGCTGGGGTAGTTCATGTTTATATCTCTTTCAAATCAAATCATATTTTTGGCAGAATTTTTCATATGCATCAGCTTAATACAGTTTTATTCTATATTTCTACCATTGCTCTTATTAGTTTTGGAATAAAGTATAAACTTGATTTGCTTGATTCTACGACTGTATCAGCATTTTCTCCTTTTTAAAGTTGATGAATACTAAATCCTTCAAAAACATGTTCCAATATGCAAGAAACCTCAACAAGCAGCCTAGTGTTTATCATTTATGTATTACTATCTTTGTAGTCTTCTCTAGACATTTTCTTACCGTGCTTTTCTTTCCTGCCCACCTAGCAGGAGGCAGATGGTTAGGATAATAATGTTCCAAAAAGTTAATTATTTATAGCTTTATTTCTATAGTTCATGTTCTTTGATGAATGTGTTTCTCTCGACTATTCAACTTCATTTCTTATGGAAACTTATTTTCATGAATGGAATAATGTGTCCTTTTGCATGATTCTTAGTGTAAAATCTGCTTTTGTTTGCTTTCAGCACATGTTACTTAGAATAGTTTTGCTTTCTGGAAAGAAGATTCTCTATCTGCAAGATATAAATTGTTTGTAGCACCCAATGATATGGCAGGAAATTATTGTTGCATTTATCTTTTCAGCCTTTAACATCTTCCTGCTTGTAATATTTTTACTTATTGGTGACATAAATCGCTTCAGATTACCTATCATTTTTTCCACTGGAAGAAAGGAACTCCATTTGCTGATGACCAGGGCATCTACAATGGGTTGACATGGTGGGAGCAGATAGAAAATGGGAAGCAACTGACTCGCAATAGGAAGTTTTTGACTGTTGCACCTGTATTGCTGTGAGTATTTTGCTCTTTAACTTTCAATTGGATTCTGATAGAAAAATGTGAAATATATGGGTTAGTGGTTATAAGTGACAACAAAATGATATATAATATTTATTGATTATGAAATAACATGTTGTTGGATAGCTTATGTCCCTTTTACAATAGAATAGATTGTCTAATAGGATCAGTCTAGGTTTTTGGATAAGCTTGTCCTGTTGTCTGTTGTTATTAGCACGGGTTCACCTTCAGTCTTCTCCCTCGATATTCTGAGTTTGAATTTGAGAACAATCCCTTCCCTTCTTTTATAGGAGACATACTACTTATCATACGACCCAGTAGAAATCTATGTTGATGCTGCACTTTTGTTCCCCAATTTGTTTCTTTCATTTAGCTGAACTGGTCAGGATTTTTTTGTTTGGGCTAGACTACAAGGGAGGTTTGAAAAAGCATTGCAATGAAAGCACACACAACAGACACAATGCCAAAAAGAAAAAGCATGTACACAGTTCATTTATGTCGAAACTGAACTATCTTGTAATGCGGTTGTTATTATGTTTTATGTGTCCTTTTCCTGTTTATACGACATTTTGACTTTCATCTGCTTGGCAAACAAAGCGTATCATAAAAGGCTGATCGGAATGACTTGTCATCATCGTTTCAAAAGCTGATATATCTTTGTCACTGGACAGTGCACTGCTTTTCTCATAATTAGATGGTCCCTTTTGCTGGCTATTCTCCAAGCACAATTTCCTTCTAAGAAAAGTATTCTTAGTAAAAGTGTGTTGCTGCTCCCATGGCTCCCAGGGTGGAATTTAGACTTAATTTTCTTTCTTTCATTTAAATTCTAGATGACAAAATCACGGTGTGCTTGCTTTCAACCTGTGACTGCTGGTGAAATTTTGATGAACGCTTACTCCTTTTTTTCGAATTTGCTTTTATTTATTCACTTTTTTTTTCTTTTGGGTGGGGATAGGGAAGCAATTACATTGTGTCATAAAGGTTAGGAATCATCTAGTTGATTGTATTTGCAACTATTAGTTCCCCAAGAATGCAGAGTTTAATAGTTTTGACATCTTGGGCAGGTACTTGATAGCCTCACACACAACAGACTATCAAAATCCAATGTTGTTCTTCAACACATTGGCAGTGTTCGTATTGGTGGTAGCTAAGTTTCCTCACATGCACAAGGTTCGCATATTTGGAATCAATGCTGATCACTGAACTGCAAAAATTTTAATGTTCGATTTAGTTGGAGCTACATCCAAACTTTTGGCATTCTCATACGATGACATTATCCTTGTACAAATGCTCAACTGTGAAGGGTTATCAGACATTTATATCACTGCCTGTTCATTGTGAAGCAAATATGTATACGTCCCTTTTATTACATATGGATGTTCGATATAGTTTATCATTCCTTGGTTGCTGTCCGAATCTATCAGTTTTTATCCATAACGTTGCAAATTATTGCTGCTGCTGATTTTTTTGTTTTCTTTTTGGGAGAAAGAGAACATCAATGCTGGCAGGTTCTTTAGGAGCCAAAGTGCAAGGCCCAAGTAGTTGGAATATTGTTGTGGGAGTGCACCAGTAGTAAGTGATATGGCCGTATACATTTGGCAATCGGCACTAACTACTCTTATCTACTATCATGATAAAGCACATGCACACATCTTTAACTGGTAATAAATGACAGGGTCCTTTTTACTGGATCAAGCAATATGACCTGATGCACAATTATGTTAGCTCAACTGCCATTTCCAATGGAATCCTAAACAGAAAATGCCTTGTTTGGCAATTTCTCTTTACTTTTAACATGTAGTAGTCTGGGTCCTATACTGTATAGACATCTTATGCTCAAATCCCTTCTATCGTTAATTTCATTACAACAGTTAGACATCCTCCCAATTAGTTGGTGCTTTATGTCAAGGACTTCCTTTATCTTTTTTTTCTTCTTTTATTTCTTTATATTTATTGCTTGTCATTTGTTGTGTCCGAAATAATGCATTAACACGAAACACTAAAAATTCTTATGGAAAAAAGCACATTAAAGCAACTTAACAACCACATAAATGCCTTTGTTTTCCTTATTTCCACCTTCCTTTTATATTGATCTCTGCCCCAATATAGCTATCTTGCTGAGAAAACTTTGAATTAAAGGCTCTATCCTTTGCATCAAAGGAAAATGAAATTGTCTCTCTACCAAAAGATAATGTGAGTTGTAAAAATGAACCAGATAGTTAGATGTATGTAGATGTGCATTATGAATACATAAACACACTGCATGGTTAACAAAACGTCCCATATGAAAAAGGCAAAGGTAAGGTTAATGGGTCATATAAAAAAAGAAGAAGAAGAAGAAGAGAGCTCTGAACCCTCCAATCCCTTGATAGAGGGGTTGAGAGAGGTGGTATATCTAACATCTTTGCTGGTTATTATGCATACTAAGTGGGTTACAGCAAAGAAACAAAAAATGAACTAATTTTATATAAATTTTATAAAGAGTCTAGATCTAGATGGATCAGACTTGTAGTGGGGTGAATTATTCTCTAGCACACTTGCCTATGAGAATGTTTGTGGGTCCCAAAACCAAGACCAAAGAAAGAAGGGTTTGTCAGAGCTTTCTCAATCTTCAAATTATTATTATTATTATTATTATTTAAAAAAAAAAAAAGAAGGTAGCTTGGAAACTTTGATCATTCAGGGAAAAATGGGCAATGTGAGTGTGATTTGAAAACTGCTTGGATATGGAAGTCAGTAGGTGAGGCTTTCAGTTGAGGCAGATGCAGTGCCTCCAAATTTACACAAGTAATTTCAATTGCTTTTTAAGAGTTTCTTTTTTTTTTTCCTCTTTATATTTCATTTTTAGGGATGAGAATTTCCTACCTGGTTGATCATCGTCATCGTCTCGTCATCTCCAACTCTTCCCACCTGCTCCATTATTTGCTTGAATGTCTGAAAAATCTCAGTCCTGATGAAACCATATACACCCGAAACCTGTTTACAAATATTCAAAAGGAACAGTAGAGGGAGGGAAAGAAAACAATTCAAAGCCACATTCGGAGCCATATATGGCGAGGTTATAAGAATATATATATATATACTGATAATTAACATGTCTGAGAAATTGAAAGAAACTAACGATGAACAAAGCCTTTCATCCATAGAACTTCTTACACATTTTCACATCATACATTATTTTGTTTTTGTTTTTTATACCAAGCTATGACCGATGACTCATAATAGCTAGATGGGTAAGCCTTCCTGCTAGCACTTGCTTTAGTGATGGAAGAGACATGACATGATATCAAGTAAAGGGCATATGTCCTCTTCTACTCGTTGCATACCCTAAAAAATCTGGGCTTAGCTTGATCTCCTCCTCTTCTTCTTCTTCTTCTTCTTCTTGTATCTTATACAAACCCCATCCCCCCCTTAAAATGAAGCCAATCTAAAAGAAGCTTCAAACCTCCACAGTTCAATTAAGATAGTAAAGAAGATAATTGAGATTAAAATGACAAAGCAAATATAGAGAAACCCATGTATCCTATCTGTTAGTAATGAAGAAATCCAAACAGGTCACCCAAATTAATAATAAAAAAAAAATCCAAAAGAGAGAAAGAAAGAAAGAAAGAAAAATAAGACCCACCCATATTAATTATTTTCTTCATCTGTCTAGCTTACCATGATCCTCCACCTCCACCCAACATTCCTGTCCAATATCCTGCTGAATCTCCCTGCTCTCTATTCTGCTCAATATCAGTCGTGCTTGAAACTTGCTTTAGATCTTCAAATGGAAACAAAAGCCTCCCACCTGTCTCTTGAACCCCCTGGAGACTACCATACCCACTTCCAAGCCCATCCAGAGAGAAATTCAAGGTTGGCTTGAAATCTTGAAGAGAAAACCCAGATGTGTAAACTGAGTTTGGATCTTGTACTGGCACGGCAGGCATGAAAGAATTCAAACCCCTTGAAGAGATTCCCGTTAGCAGTTCCAAAGCTGAAAGTTGAGATGTATTGGGTGTAGAAGAAGAAATATGGTTCTTGCTGTTGGTTTCAATATTAGGTACTTGAATCAATTCAGAGAAACTGGTTATACCTTGAGTAGATGGGAAAGCTAGGTTGAGATCCTGGCCTTGGTGGATCTTAGGGTTTTGAGAACTTGGAGGTGTAACAAGATCAGGAAGTTTCTTAGAAGAAGATGAGGAAGAAGATGAAGAAGTAGAAGAAGCTGATCGCTTGTTCTTTCTGGAGCCACCACCGACAGGGATATTTCTGAGAGAACCACCTTCAGTCCAATACCTTCTACAAGTCTTGCAGAAGTATCTAGGTTGAGTGAGACTGTAGTTGTTGTAGTAACAAAACTTGGTGTTGGTTGAATTGCACCTTGGACAGTTCAAGGCTTGCTCTTTCTGAGGTCTTGCCTTCCTCTCCAAAGACGCAGGCTTCGGGCATGTATTTGCGACTATTTCTTCTATTGGTTTCACCATTATCTCCTAAAAGAAAAGAAAGAAAGGTAGAATGAAAATAGAGATAAAGAAAGAAACCATGGCTTGAAGATCAAACAACTCAAAGATGAAAAGAAAAGATGGACAAACAGATAATACAATTTAGCTACTTTTTACACTTTTTCAACATTTCATCAGGCCATAAAGCAGGAAAAGGAAAACAGCACTCTTTTTTTTTTTTTCCACTAGTTCAACCAAAAAAGAAAAAGAAAGTGCCATATGTGGTGAAGAAAGAGATAGAAACTGAGTGGGGACTTGCACCAGCCATGAACACCAATCATCCAGCTTTTGCAACAAAAAAGGAAAGAAAGAAAGAGAACCCAATAAACCAGAGAGCATAAAATCTAAGAGTAATTCCCAGCCAGAAAAAAAAAAAGAAGAAAAAAGCTCGGTCTAAAAGAGAGCATGTAGCAGATCCATGTACCTGTGGCCAGTGAGCAGTATCCATGGATGAAAGAGATGAGAAGGATGGAGAGAAAGAAAAATAAAAAAGAGGGTTTTGTTTTGTTGAAAGCAGGTCTCAAAAGGAAGAAGGAATGTGCGGGATGGTATTGAGTGGAAGCTGTATGCGTGTGTACCACCTTGCTTTATGGGTATGTAGAGAGAGAGAGAGAGAGAAGTGTAATTATAATAAATATCATCCCCTTCCTTCTTACACTTGAAAGAATTTAGCATTTTAATTCTAAAGTGGGGAATATTTGTCTGCGCATATATACAAAGTTTTTTTTTATGAAAAAAAATGGAGCGTATGTGTTTGTGTACAAATACATCCTTTCTCTTTGCTGACCATACAAGTAGAACTGGACATAGTCAGAGTTCACTGTACATTACATATTACTTTTTAGGTCAGCATATCATATCCATTCTCCTCTTATTTTTCATTTATTTATTTATTAATTTTAAGCAATTTTTATTTAAATATAAGAGAAGAACAACAAGATACACATCATAAATAACTAGTTTGCTGGCAACACCAACAAAATTGATAAACAGGATTAAAACGAGTATATCATAAAATCACGTTATTTTGGCTACGTACCCCCCCCATTCATAAACATGTGACATAGCCCCCACAAATTTCCATCATATCTCTGATATTTTTTTTT